>OMNM01039120.1:26945-56555 GCA_900302745.1 Parablennius parvicornis | reverse complement strand
CCCCCCCCCCCCCCTCCAAACATGCAAATGTGTTTTTCCTTTTTTTTTTTTTCTTAATCCCTTTTTTTTTTTGATTTAACTTAGTTGTTGACTTTACAACTTTATTGACACATCGGGCGGTGGTCCTGTTGTTTGGACATTTTGTCTTTGTGTTTATAAAGAGCCACTGTCAACACGTGGGCTGTCGTGTGTATGAACACACAGCTGCAGAGGAAAACGATGCAGCGTATGCACTAAAGACTGATGTTGTGACAGATGTCTTCCTTAATTTCATCTAAAAAGGTGCCAACTTTTCATACTCTGCACATGTAGACCTTTGCATTTGCAGCCTTTAAAACAAAGACAGGGTCTTTGGTAGCAGTGGATTTCCAACATAAGAGAAAGTCTGCATTTAATTCTCTCATTTGTCATATCTGGTAATAATGTGAGTCTGCTGAGTTTGTGTGTCTATGATAGCATTTCTAAATTCAAATGCCGATTTCAGCATTTCGGGGCTTGTTTTTAACCAATTTTTCCCGTTCTTCTTCTTTTCTCTGCACTTTTCAAATAATCTGAAGTAAACGTCATTTTCCCCCTCATTCATATGCATCGTTAGGTTTTCTTCATTCTAAAGATGGTTGTAAGTTGCGTCATAGTGAGGCAAACCTGTTCTTTGACCCTCTAATAACTGAGTCAATTCCCTTCGTGAGCTGCATCAGTGGAAAAAGTCTCTCCCCAATAACCTTTTCCAGAACTTTCCAAATTAATGTTGGTTAAAAAAACCCAGAAGAGCACAAATCATTGTGGAGACTGAATGAAGTGGAAAATGAAGAGGACCAAAGTAAAGCAGAAGCATGTCTCTTTCATGGCGGCATGTTTTCTATTATTGCGATCCTGAGTGCAGAGCAGCAGGAGCCAGTGAGCATTTGGAACAAATGAAAGTGTAAGCATATATCTCCAGTGACTTAATACTACCTTGGCAGTATGTGTTAAAAAAAAAAAAAAGAAAAGAAAAACCTGTGCAGTGTTGTTTGAAAAATGATTACGCTTGCCCAAAAAAATGCACGTCAAACAGTGCTGTGTTGTGGCTACTTTCCAGGATGTTCTCATATGAAAAACCATTAAAGACAAAAAGAAATAGAGCACAAGAAAAAACTAAATTGCAAATTCAAATATGACATATTCTCTTCCCAAGTCTTGGTGTAGATCATTACGGCAGCGGCTAAAAGCACTCTTGTGACATCTCCAGAGGAAAATAAACATGACCACCAAGAGATAAGCATTTCTAATCCCCGGGAATAAATACACAGGGTGATGAATGGCTGAGTGACAGCTTAAAGACAGAGGTTATTTGTATGGGCGTACTTCCTCATGGCAACATTACTCACAGGCAGCGTGTACAGTTGTCAGGCAATGTTCCCTCTCTGCAAATAGCACCTCTCTCTCAACATGCTCACTTTGCTCTGCGTGCCTACACGTTAGCCCTGATGTTAAAAACGCTGCCAATTACTGCTGCCTCCAAGAATTTACAGTCAACATAGCAGACGTTACGATAGGCTGGAGCGTATTTATTGCAGATATAAACTGATAATGTACACAAGTGGCAAAATAATCCCTGATTTAACTGATGCTTGCACCCGAAAGAGTACACACACACACATACACACACGCACACACACACATGCTCAAACATAGATTTGTTAATGTGAAAACCACGTGTTATTGTATATTTTCTCTTCTTATGGAGAGCTGTAATTGTCACTCAAGCTGTTTTATGTCACGCTGGCCACTGTGAAAGTTTCAGTGTGCTGCTGCATTGAGTGCCATCGCAGGTACGAGTGGATCGCATTTCATGCAGATTATCACTTTAACAGATGGTAGACTTTACAGGAAAAGAGATTATGATTGTTGTAGACTCTGACTGGCAGTCTCCTTGTTAATTTTGGCACGAGAGTGGGACTCTGAGAAAGAACGGTGAAAGGTGAAGCAAAAGAGTGCACAAAAAGCGCTCTATGTACACACTGGCTTGTAGTAGTGCACGTGCATGCACTCAGATGTACGGTTCACTATCCACATTAGGAGAATGTCTGCTGGTGCAGATGAAATGTTCCAAAGACTTGTAGATAAGTAGATAATGGGTGTTGTGAAAGTTTGTGCAGACATGCATTGTTCGTAGAAGACAAATCACACTGGATCTGGTGAGTGTGCAAGTGGTGCAACATGCACAAAGATGTTTATCTTTTAAAAGTTACCGTGACTTTTGATAATTGTGAGAAAGTTTATGTATTTTTCATGTGGGATTTGGATGCACAACCACAATGGTGAATTGAGTGGCACATGAACCCTCGTCCCCTTGGATTTTTAAAATGCCTTTTGGGTTGTTGTTAAAGATAACATCTTGGGGCAATGTCATAGAATACTTTAATAAATACCCCTTTTTAGATATCTGAAGCTTTTTTTCTAAACTAAAACTGGAATAAAAATAACTGTCTAAATGAGAATACATACAGTTTGAATACAAACTCGTCTGCCTCTTCAGCTTCATCATATTAAGGTTTATCAAAATGTTTTGTTTATTTTGTCCAGATGGCAGGTTGTAATATACGTTATAAAAAAAAATGTCAAATAATGTGTTCTTGTTGTGATCGTGAAGTGGGCAGCACCATGAGGTCAATCACAGAAAAAGACCAGAATTCTAGTCTTGATCGGTGCATATCTGCAAGTTCTTTTCCAAACATTGAGTATATGTGTGTGTGTGTATTTGTGTGAGATTATGTGATGGAATAATGGATGCCCATACAGGATATACGCTGCCTTTAATTTCTATTAACTGGGAAAGAATCCAGCTCGACCTAAACCATAAAGTGGGTATTGAGCATGGTTGGGTGGAATATTAAAAAACCTTCATGTTTTTCAGATCAGTTTTATTTTATTTGCCAAGAGTAAAGTCATCACAAGATCAGGTTATTGTTATTGTTACTTTGCAGAGTTTAGTCACCAAATAAAATATCCAGAATGGCACCACTGCTTTGCTTCACTCGTGAGCAGCCAGATTTGTGATGTTAATCCTCAAATACACATATCAGCCCTAACAATATTTGTCAGTCACATCTTTGCAATGTACTGTGCATTGTGGGTAACAACTTTCTACCGTATTGACGCCCTGCAATTATTGAATACATCACAGTTTTGGAGATGCTCTCACAAAACGTTCACTTCCTGTCTAACAAATCCTAATCTGTGTTATTAGCTTAATTTGGAAGTGGTCTTAATTCTGTGGCTTATTTATAATCGCACCCAAGCCAACTATTCCAACTCAAACTTTCCGCCTTATAAATGTGTCTTTCAGGGGGATTTTTTTAAGGTCAGTGGGCCAAATAATATGTAATTTAGAAATAAATGAGATGACTAATTTACACACCTGTTTTTTTCATTTTTGTTTTTTAAGCTGTGTTGATATATTTAGGCTTTGTTAATGATACATACAGTTTCTAATTTCATTTTTAATTCTTATTTTTATTTGTATTTTATTTTTAAAGTGAAATAATCCCACCAACATTTTGTAGAAAAAACTTCAAATGCTGACCTCAAGAAAAACATCACGCCATTGGTGCTCATAAAAAGTCTGGTTTTATTTCAGACGTCACCTTTGTCTTTTTCTCAGGATGTAACCACCTTCTGAAACTGCAATTTTTCAGCTTACATTCTTAAATACACTGTTGATTCTACTTGTTTTTGCGTCGTAGTTCAGATTTTATCGGAGCACATCAGGGCTCAGACACATGACCTTACACACACACACACACACACACACACACACACACACACACACAAGCCTCATGAAGAGGGATGAGTCTGCATATAGGGACACTTATAGAGGAGACCACCCTGGAACTATACCCCAAGCAAGAATCCCCCACGAGACACTTATTGTGCTTGACTGTATTTGTCCATGTGCTCACTGCCAGCTCCAGACAGACTCGTCTCCATGTTGGACAAAGTCAGACAATGGCGAGATAGGAAATTTGTAAAATATGTTGGTATAACCCTTTAAAAGGCCCTCCGGGCTCAACAAACGAGTGAGATGGAGGAGAAATGGAGAGGAAGATTTTAACCCTTGTCACCAGTTGCTATGACTAATGGTGGTGTAATAGTGGTGTGGATAAACTTGGACACATATAGGAGACCACATGCAGACAGGCCTGACTGACGCACCCTCAGGCCTGGAAATCTATGTGTGTGGCCTCACTCCCCCCTCAGCCCACCGCTCCTCTTTCGCCCGTCTATTTCTGTGCCTCTCCTATTCACTTCTTTTCAAAATTTAAGATTAAAGACAGAAAAACAAAGGCCACAAAAAGGGTTAAACACACAGCCCAGAGTGCTTTTGGTCTCCTCAAACTTTACACGTCCAACACCCTTCTTCATCTCCCTCAAGCTCCCTCCCCTCTTTCTTTTTCCTTCCTCATCCCCCATTGCCAACTTCTCGTCTGTGTCCACAGGGTTCCAAGCGCTCCCTCTCCTCCCGACACCGCTTTCCCGTTTCTGTACCTATTACTTCACTTCGTCTCTCTCTCTCCTCTCCTTTACATCATCCTCCTTTCCAGCCACTCCTTGTCCTGCTGTTATGTTCCCCAGATGCTTTGAATGCTCCTCCTCTGAAGAGGAAGGAGTTGGGGGATGATTCAGACCCCTGGCATGCATGGCAGGGCTGCAGCTGGACGCTGCACCTGCACCTCTGAAAAACAAGCTGACGGCTGCATGTTTGGGAGCTTTGCGGTGCATGTGTATGTGTTTACGTGCATGCATTTTTCTGTGTCAGCCCAATTTGTCTTTTGCGTCAAACTCCCATTCTTTTGCCCCTTAACTTTTTTTCCCACTTTGTTATTTCCATATACGACCCCTCTCACTCAAGAACAAAAGAAAAGTAGATGAGGGTTAGCGAAGCTTTTAAGAGGATTTCCCTAAGTCCAATCAAGCACAGGGGGTCTTTATGGGAACCTGGAGGCATTGCATTTGTTTTACGATGAAAACAATGCCGCAGGCACACCATAATTTGTACAGCGCTACCTCGGGCACCTGGGGAGTAGCAACCGCCATGACCCTAAACTCAAGCTAAATACCCCTTTCTGATTGAGGACTGTGGGAGTGTAGGTGCACAAAAACACTCAAAACAAAAACGACAGAAAAAAACATCACACATTTCTTTCTGATTGATGGTAAGCGTTGTTAGCCACCACACCTCCGTGCCGCCATAAATTACACCATAAATCATGTTATTAGCAGAGGCGGCCTCCAGAGAGTGTCGAATGCAAGTTTGCGAGCCCTCAAATGAGCTCAATAAATCTCTGGGGAGCTTTTATAATTGAAATGATGGTTTTTGGTTTAAATAGGTTGTGGTGACTGCACGATTTTATTTCTGCTGGGAGTAAGAGGCATACCAGCATGCTTATGTGGCGCTACTGAGGCTTCAAACAGGTTCTCACTCGAATGTTTGCTATTCCAAGTGGGAGGATAATGTGGTTAATCGTTGTGAAGCATCTCCCGAAAGTGGAATCCAGTCAGGTAATAGATGCACATGAAAGGTACTTTGCAGGGGAGATTAAAGCTTCAACAAGCTATTGTTGTTTTTAAGAGGCAGATAAGAGAGCTCTCTCTCTCCCTCTCTCTCTCTCTCTCTCTCTCTCCGTGGATGAAAACACATGACATTTGTGTTTGTAGTGCTGGGTTAGTCCACCCGAGAGGCTTTGCTGTGGAAATACTCTCGTACAGGATGTGAGGCTTTCAGGGGTCAAACCCTGGCTGGCTTGGAATTAATCGAAACCATAATTACACTCACTAACGAGCCAGTTTTCTTGAGGCCCGGCCAGGTGTTTAGCAGGAAGCAGTATGTGACACTTTGGGTTTGGTCTTCACCCATCTGCAAACACACACACGCACACACACATGAACGCATGCTGGAAACTCCCAGAACCTGAGTGGGTTGAACAAACATTTCGGCAGCCGTCAGTGCTTGTCTCTCACCGCATCCATCCATCTTCCTGAGACGACTCCTGTCCCACAGCTCTGTGAGCAGTCCCACCTTGGGAGCCAGATAGGAAGCTGCGGTATGATTTGCACATTTGTTACCCTGTGACAGCTCCACTGAACGTACGTGTTTGGCCCGGTTTGTTTCTCGACTTCTTCTAGGCCCCGCGGTGCTGTCAGAGGAGCTCGGCTGTCCGTCATCGACAATCGCCAGCGTGTTCCCAAAGTGTGCATTTGAACAGACTCTGAAATGAATGCTATTTAACCCTGTTGAGTAAATGAAACATTCCTGATTGCATACAAAACTGAACTGTCACCGTTTACTTATATTTGTACTGCTAGTTTTAGAGGTCATTTCAAACTTTGAATGACTTGAAAGACCAAATGTGGCCTAATCTTCTGTTGTTTATGATTACCGAGGATTAAATCCCAACGTTTTGTTTTACTTTGTGTGGTGTTTCTGAAAGTTAGACATAAAGTTATTTTGTAATCACTGCATCTATTTTTAACAGTCAGCAACTGTGTCAGCAGGTGTGAGAGGGAGCGGGAGAGAGAGAACTTGCCATTTTGACAGGTTAAGGGCCCTCAGGCTTGATCAGCTTGCACAAACCGAGAGCGCCATTCCTCAGACAATACACTACTATGCTCCACTCTGCACCTGTGTTATGTTTTCATGCTGACAAAGATGTGCTTTCCTCTTCGTGGGCTAAAAGATCGGCTTTGTTTCCATGACTCAGAGACAAAAATAGTAAAGCTGCCACCAACTCTGAACCAAGGCCCTTTGTAGTAAAAAGGCCACATAACTCCGAACACACAAACACAGCAGCGAATGGTTAGCAGAGGGATGGCATGTGGATTACTCATGCTGCAAAACTGGCACACAAATGCTGAGTGAACACAATTTCCTTGGCTTTGATTCACATCTCGGTAGTTTCCCATCTGTATGAGCAGTCGAATTGTTAAGCCTTGACGGTGTCATCGGATACTTAGTGTATTTACTCTAAAGTAATTCCCATCCTTGGAAATCTTGAAACCGGAGGAGGGACGGAGAATACATTTACAAAAATGACCTCCAAACTGTAAACACACAAAGTGATGGTTGGTGACGCATGGCCATTCGTTTTGATGGGGGGGGGGAACATGACGGCATCAAGACAATAAATCACCACATCAAAACCATAAAGGGTTTATTTGAAGCACTTGTGATGTTGTCACTGTTTTGGCTATAAGAAAACTGAGGCACATGGGCATGTAAAGTTAGTCATTTTCTGACCAGTCACTGTCGGTGAACTCATCAGATCACAGAAAATAAATCACTGCCCCCTGGTGGACTTAAATAGCGTTATGGCAGATGTGTCCAAACTTTTATCAACGAGGATTTGATCAAGGGAATATGTCACACAGTCCTTCTGACAACATGAGGCAAAACTATTGCATGTTTCTGTCATTCATAACATCTTAGGACAGAGGGAACAGGGTTTTAATTATCTGACGGTGGACTGTGATAGGCTTGGAACATGTTTGGAGTGTGACCATGAACTCTTATCACAGCAGCACATATGAATTGAAGTGTTTTCTGCTTTGCTTACATAATATTTCTTCACACCAGTATGATTAATCTGCACACAGAAAATCTTATTTTGTAAAAAAAAGAAAAAAAATCAACCAGCGACATTAATAAATATTCCTGAAAGTCTGTAGTCTCTAATTTCTTCATCTATATCATCTTCAGTACAGTTTTGATTCCTCGCTGTCTTCCAGGAGCTCTTGAGCAAAGCCTTTGGTGTCATCCTCAAGTGAGCCGAAGATTAAGTTTCTGTTTATTGGATTACGACTCCTGGATGTCTTCCCGTGTTGTATTGCATCTTCTTCTCACTTTCAGTCTCTAATTATGTGCTTGCAGTGGTATCATTTCTTGGAAAGAAACTTCATTTTGTTCCCTGCAGTGACAGAAGATAAATAAGGGTGGGAATGAGCCAACAATAATGAATTTGTACATGTTTCACTATAATTAAGTAATTCTGGCTATGAATAGCTCGTAATCATCCTCACCTAAGCCCTTGAGGAACCTATTAACCCTCCGGTGTTCATTCTCATGGATAGAGTCCAGATACTCCTGCACTCTCACTTCAAACAAACCTGGTGAGAAAAAAGATTTATAGGGAACTGGATCGACTCCCAGCAGCTACACTTTTTTGCTCTGTCTCTCCCTCCGCTGTACCTTTCAGAGCCTGTTTGTGCAGCTCCCTCTCCTGGATGAACCAGCCAAACATCTGGGTCTCCATGAAGACCTCCAGGAAGCGACGCACCGTCTTGGACGGGATGGCTTTACGAAAGCCCTCTCGCTGGAAGGAACAGGGGACCGGGGAGGAGGACGAGGAGGAGTAACCGTCCTCCCGCTCACCGGTGATGAAGAGGGGATAGTGGCCCACCAGCTCCACAAAGAAACGGACAAAGGCCTCCGACACGACGGTGCTGAGGTGGGCTGTTTCTGGCGATGGGAGGGTGAAAACCAGGACAAAATAATCACATTTCTAGCTCACTTTTTAGAGCATTTTTATATATTTATAGCAGTTACTGAAGTGATTGTTTCATCTCACCTCCGGTGTTATCTCCTCCTCTCTCATTCGCAAGTTCTTTTCTCCTCTCCAGAACGTTCTCCAGGGCTGCCTGGAGCTTAGCTGGCAGGATGGAGTCCTCATCATCCAACTAAATGTCACATAATAAGACAGAAAATCAATTTATGAGAAATTTTAATTCGATGGCTATTCAAAAACAGCAAAAAAAACACGGGAATACTTTTAGAAACTGCCCACCTGTCTCAGAAACCGACTTTTTTCCAGATCCACGACCAGAACCTGCACATAAACATACCTGTTAGTGATGTGATTAATGTGTCCTCAGTGGTTTACAATTATGATCTGTGTGTGTGTATGTGTGTTGAGTTCGATTCACAGTGCGTCTCCTCTCTGACCTCCTCCAGGGGGAGCTCGGTGAGCTGGGGCAGGGAGCTGGACAGCAGGCCCACGATGAACGGCGTCGGGGTGCACACGATGTCCAGCATGGCTGAGGGCAGCACGGGGATGTAAGTGTGCTGCCACACAAATGGGTAGAGTAACGCCACCACAGCGTGACAGCACTGGGAGAGAGTACTGCAGGAGAGACAAGGAAGGAAGTCAAAACCTCTTTCGAAATTTCAGGGGCATTAAAGTCGCCATCCATATACAGCCAAGTCTGATCTCAGAGGGGATTTAAACTGCCAACTTTTGGCTTCAGCTTGGGATGATGTGGGCTACACACCCATGCACACACACATTTTATATGATGTAGGCCTATTTATTTATTGACGTCCACATTGCAGTCAAATGGGTAAAGATCTCTAAAAAATGGAAGAAAACATAAATTATTTTATCTCCATGTTTTCTTGTAAATTTTGAGAAAGCTTATTACAAATGATGGGAGGCAGAATTATTCATCCATCCACGTAACTTCTATAGGGTTCGTCCTACTTAAGGTTGTGGGCCGCTGCAGTAAATCCGTGCTGTCTTTGTGAAAAAGCTCCACGGTGGACAGGTCACAACTCTACACAAGAACGCCACCTGACAAAATCTGGACTTGAATGAGCAACTTTCTCACGATGAGGAGAGAGGATTGACCACTATAGCGTGTGTGGCATTGTTTGCTTAATTTTAATGCAAATAAGTAGCCCACAAGTATTTTCTATTTAAATGTATCAAAGTATTTTTTTGGAAATTAAAGATGAGTACCCTGAAATTTTACAAACACACCCACAAGTGTGGTCTTAAGGGGATGACATAGGTACTTTTTATTGCAGCATTGTGGGCATCACTGCGATGAACAACTTACAAAAGCTTTACTTCTACTGTAAAAGATCAATCCATGAGGAAGATTGAACCTTCTGATGGCCACCTTGTAGCCCACGGACTTTATTTTTGACACCTCCTGGCCTGTAATGTTTAAAAACTCCAAAGTACAAATATGAACGACACAGGAAGTGATCTTACTTGATTTCACCACAAGGGTGTGCTGTAAAGTAATTGGAGTCTAAACATTGAGTCTCCTCTCTCAAGGGAAACACATCTCCCAGAGAGGCTTCTTGCTTTTCTCTCTGACATCACTCAGCTTCACATTCCTGTCCTCTACTACTGTGGTTGCCCTTTCCGGGTCCCACTGGCTTTCTTCAACAGAATAAACAAACCGATTCCAGCCCAACAACAACTCAACAGCCCTACCTCAACATATCTCTCTGGCATGTTCCCTGAATAAAAGCAGGGCTGGCCTCCAATTTATTAAAAATTAAAAAAAAAACAAAAAAACCTGGAGCTGGACCACCCGCATGTCTTATAAATTACTAATGAAAATAAACCATGAAATTTCGCCCATTGTTTGCCATCTTCATAATTACATAAACAGAGGAGCCTCACATTTTAAAGGCGAGGCAAAAGAAGTGTCACATAGCCGGAGGATGGACAATTCACTGTGGAGGGAAAGGGGCTCTCTGACCTGAGCTTGTCTGCTGTGAAGATGACGCGACGCTCCAGCAGCAGGGAGCCGAAGACCCTGAGGAGCAACCGCAGACTCAGACAGGAGAAGAGACATTCGAAGTCCACGTGTTCCAGGCGAGAGTCGGTGGGTCGACAGAGCTCCATCACCTGGAGGAAATGGGACAAAAAATTTAATTAAATTAATACTAAAGTTCTTCTTTATGGAAAGGCCACAATTGATTTTATTTTGAAATGTGGGTGTTCAATTGACAAGTAAAAAACTATTTGCCTACTCTGATTCCTGTACATCCCAGCTATGATAAAAAATAGCTTAAACCAGCAAATATACTTTTATTTTTTAACATCCTTCGTTCTTGGATTTCAACAGCTAAAAAAATTAATGAAAAAACACACAAAAATGGAACAACATGAATGGAAATATTCTTTTAAATGAAGCAAAGGCCATTATAACAGCCTCTAAACGTGTATTTCAAAGCTTTTTGCCACATCTGATGTTTTATTGTCCAACTTTCTTCAATTGTGATGTGTTCACACTGCTGAAGGTTTGCTGGAAAATCCAGCTTCAGTAGCAGATTTGAGGTCTCTCTGAAGATCTCCAGTTGGATTTAGTTCAGAACTATATTTGCTGGTTTTAACGGTCCTCATTTTACTTTGCAAGAGTTCACTTGTGCCACTTTAGCTCGTGGTCGCAGGGTACACGTTTCTCTAAATAATCGGCTGCAATAAGCTTATAGATCAGACTTGGAAATTGTCTGCTCACATGTAGCTCTTTGCTTATTTCTGGCTTTCCCAGGAGATTTATAGTGGCTGCTTCGGTTTGTGTGCATAAAAGTAGCAATCGAAAAAGCCCTGCAAACATGTGAAAACTAAAAAAGAGAAATATTGTTTAATGTAGAGTTTCTATTGAAATGTCTCAGTACTTATTTACTGAACTCAAAGGTCAAGATATTTGCCTCAAATATACTGAGAAATTCAAGACTGACACGAGGCAGAAATGGCTGCTTATCAAAGCCTCTTCTTTTGAAAAGAGATATCAAATTGAACAGAACAAAAGTAGACCCAGAAGTCATATTTTCTGTAAAAATAATCATAAAGAAAATGAAAAACTTGCACTGTGCTGTTGCTGGGAAGACTGTTCCCTGTTGGACTGAAACCTCGTTGGATTTTCTATGCGTACATGGGTTTTCTCTGGTACTCTGGTTTCCTCCCACAGTCTAAACACCTCATATCCTGACCACTTATCCAGAGCAGTGCGAGTATTTTCTCCCTCTCGTTGCTCCAGTGTCGCTCACCTCAGTGCCTGAACCTGGGAGAAAAGTTTTGATGTTGATGGTCTTGCCCGGAGCTGGAAACTGGGCCTCCATGATGGCTCTCATGAACGGTTGCACCAGAGCAGGAGACAGAGCCCTCCGCCTCTCCACCTCATCCAACACCTTCAAAACACACACATGCACACACTCGATCATCTATGATCACAATCTGTCGGTATTTAATCACAGACGAGCAGTTTACCTTGGAGAAGAGGTTGAAACAGCCGAGGTGGCTCACAATACAGTAGACCTCTGGCAGACATTTTCCTTTTCCACTGGGCTGAGAAAGAAGTTCATAATGTGATAAATTCAATTAAACAACAATGTATATTTTGAATGAGCAAGTCAGTTTGGACATGGTGTTTTGATTGAATCACTATAATATACAGTAATAAAAAAAAGTTAAAGAAGACTAAAGAAATAAAGAGACACAATAATACACATATAAACCAAACTGCAGCACACACACACACACACACACACACAGTAGATTCACATAAACAGAAACACATGCACGCCCGCACATACACAGTTCCCAGCCTGACCCACTTCCGCCCCGACCCTGAGATGGACCATTTTCCCACAGGCACGCCGACTATTTTGGCACTGCTATTTACTCAGCCGTCATCGTGGTATTTAGCCATTTCCTGTTCAGTAACTGCCCAACTTATTTATTCTGCTCATTTCTATTTACCAGTAAACGCCGGCAGTATCCAAACCTCCTGCTCCCGTCCTCACCAGTCAAAACAAAGGAGAACATCTCGCTGTGAGGAATGAGCAACAACAAAGAGAGACTGTGACGGGTGGGTTTTTCAGTACACATGTGATAAAATAGTTCAGCTCTTCAGAGACAGAACAGTCATGCAGCAGTAGAAGTGCAGAGTTAACTTGTGTCATTGTCTCAGCAGGAGCATGAAGGTCGATTTCGGTCCTCACCTCGGGTAGCTCTCCACCGGCTCCCAGTCTTTTGCATCAGGGAAGCAGAACTGAGGAATAATCCTCAGCTGATCTTCTGTCTCCCTCATGAATTTGAAGCTACGCTCCAGCTGCACCAACACAAAAGACACTTACAGTCTGAATACCTGTTTTTCCATCACTAATCATGCATTTTTTTTTTGTTCCTCAAGACTTGTGGGATCTTGTCTTTAGAAGAGCTCCTGCCTGCTGGGACAGAAATGGCTTTCTCTTTATTTTTTAAAGCTCCCATTCATAAATTAAGTCAACCACAAATATTAAAAACAGCACTCTGACCTTTGGGGGGAACTGCTGTGTGACCTCCGGCAGATAGTGGCCACCAGCCTTTGACTTTTGTAGTGATACAACCAAGAAGTATTCAAAAAGTTTGCGCTGGTGGAGCTCCTGTTCCAGGGACCCGTTTCTGGTGCTGGTTCGAGTCTGGCTCGGACGGTTCAGTATGGACTTGACTGTTGTTAGTCGTTGACGTTGAGCTGGGGTCAGAGACATTCATTGTCATCTATAAAGGTTAAGGTTTTGTGGTGTTTTGTGAGGGAGGAAGCTCTACCTTTTGCTCTTTCTTCAACTTCACTCTCAGAGTCGCTGTTCTCGTCTGTTACTATTAATGAAAGAAAGAAATCCTTATAAACAATGTGGGCATGAAAATTAAGTTTACTTCTTTAAGATCTCAGCAGCTTCACCTCTTCCTGAACTTGTCTCGGCATAATGGTAGATCCTCCGGAGACGTTTCCTTCTATTCCGTGCTTCAAATATGCTGTTGATCCTCAGTACAACCTGTCGTGAAGATTATGATACAGTGGGAGTAAATATCTGGATTAGAATTATTGAAATTTGGCTTAGGATTCATTTTCCAATGAAATGTATAAGGTCATATCAGGGATTTTAACATTTTGCACTGGAAAACGTTGATTGAAACACAGACCGTTGGTATCCTGCGGCAGGTCCGGCTGTATGGATCCCCGGGTACCCAGGTAGTGTGTTCAGACCCAGTTGGAGTGGACGGAGGGCTGAGCTGTGGTGGGGAAGAAACTCCTCCACTACCAGCTCTATGTGTCTGTTGGTTGGTCCTCCGAAGGTCCAGCAGCTTAAAGCTCCTGCCTGAATTCTGCCTAAAGAAACCAGGTCTTGAGACCTAAAGAAAAACAAACAGCAATTACATTTTTGTAAAAACCCGCTATGAATATAAAGTTTTGTTCATAGCTCAGACACCTTTGAATTATCAGCACCAGGAGACGAGGGTAAAGACTGCTGGGAGCACTGACTCTCCAGCTCGATGTCCTCATACGGGTTTTCGTTGGATGAATCTACAGAAGGGCAAGAAAAGGATATAATAGCAGTTGATTTTCCATTTAGTTTTCAAGTACATTAACATGATCAGACATAATCAAAGTGGAGTTTCATGTACTTAATTTGACATCCTTTGCTACCAGGCATCTCTGTTTTATTCAGATGCAAAAATGTCTTGCCATTGCTATGTTTGAATTATAGTTTTTGATAATATTGATAATATATATATACAAAATTCCATCATCATTTTTTGAGATTAAAAAGTGGTTTGTCTGCCTTTTGAGCAGTCCAGATGTGACCTATGCCATCAAATGATCAAGATAAACCAAAACATAAAATGTCTGAAACAGAAAAATGTATGTCTAAATCTTAATTTTGTTTCTCTTATGATCCATATAATGACTCCAAAAAGATGAGATATATATGTAATGGTGAAAGAAATACAATAAAGAAAGTTAATATTAATCAAGGTATAGTGATGCGTAGTAATGGGTGGCACGGTTGTTTGTAATTAACTCACAGAGAGAACATCTCACTACTTGGTGGTCTAGCTGGCTGTGTGAAATTTGCATGTTCTCCCTGTGTGTGGTTGGTTTTAATTTATTTTTCATTTGATACTTTGGCTTTGTGTTTTTTAAGTGGTGAATCTGGTGACTTGTACATTTTGCTTATGAATGGATGGGTGGATGAGTTAACTTTTACTACGTACTTGTATAGTCAATATTTACGTGATCTGAATCATCTTTTACTTATTTTACAGCTTTATTCCTTAAAGTAAATCAGAATAGGATAATCCAGATGTCTGACCCAGGATGTCTTCATAGTGATGTTCCTGAGACGGTGAATGAGAGAAGAGCGGGCTCCCTGCAAAATCTTCAAACTCAAACAATCTCCTATCATGTGGAAAACAAAAGCACAAATTATTATAGAATATATGTTTATATTAGAAACATAACTACGATTGTGTAGATTTGTCTTTACTTGTGGATATCGTCTCGAACTCTCTCACCCCGAGGTCTCCCGTACACACCAGACGGAGGTTTGGTGGAGGTTTTCGAAGAGAGCGAAGGTAGTGGGGGAAGGTTCCTCTGCCCGCTCCCTTGGCTCTGACCCTTTCCCATGGAGGCTGGGTGCTGGAAAGTGCGCCGGGGTTTGGGGAGCGGGTTGATGGGGGGCGCTCCTGGCTCTGTGTACACATTCTCTTGCTGCTCCTTGAGGTCATTAGTCCCAGGAGACCTTGCTGTGCTGCTTGGAGACAAAGCGTCTGACTCCTTTCGCTTTACCTCCACCTGTTTGTCTTTGCTGGGTGGGCTGAAGTAGTTTCCAAGCTCTTGGGGGTGTTTTCCTTGGTGGTCACCCATTGCCTCCAGCTTTTTAAAGAGGGTGAATACAGATCTTTTCTCCTGGTTGGGTTGTTCTGTTCTCCTCTCATTGTTTCTTCTCAGTGTCCCCACCGGCTCCTTCTCTGCGATTGCAGGTAAACAAGGCCTGGAATCTTCAATCGTATCAATATTCTCTTTCTCATGATCTTGCTTTTCTTTGTGAACAACACTTATGTTATCCTCCTTTTGGTTAGCAGTGGGCTTACATTTATTGAGTGCTCCCCTCTGCTGTTTACCCATTTCAATGGGTGAACGAGGCCTCGAATCCCCATAAGTTCCTACATTCTCTTTCTCAATATCCTGTTTTTCCTTATGGGTGACTCTTCTGCAGCTTTCTCCACAATGTGTATCGATAGGTTTACTGTTGCCGTTTGATTCTGTCTTCTTTACAGTGGCACAATGTCCCAAACTTTCACACATCGGATCCAAATGAGGAGGCTCCTTGGCTTCCCATTGAGAAATCTTGTCTTTGATGTTTCCCACATTGGATCGGGGCATCTTACCTCCTACCAAGAGAGCATTCTCATTGCCATGGTGGTCAAAAGCTGGCCTCCTGTGAGCCATCACAGATAAAATATCCTTCTCGTTATTCAGGTTTTCTAATGGGGTTAAGGGAAGTATTGGTGGTCCAGTTCTGGTTGGGACAATGTGGATGGCTTCCTTGTTTTCCTTTGAAGAATTATGGAAACTGCTTCCACCACGACAGCCCTTGTTCAGCCTAAATACACACAAAAACACATTAACAATATTCCAAAAATACTGCAGCAAGAGTCCTGACTAGCAGGAGAGATCACATCACTCCAATATTAGTTTATTTTCATTGGCTTCCTCTGAAATCTAGAATTAACCCCAAAATTCCTCTTTAAACTTATAAAGCTCCCAACAAGCAGGCTCCACCATACCCTTAAGAGCTGCTAGTTCCATATCATTCCAGCACTTCATTCTCAGAGTGCTGGCTTACTGTAAGTTCCTCGAGTTTCTAAAAGTAGCATGGGAGGCAGTGTCTTCAGCTATCAAGCCTCTCTCATGTGGAACCAACTCCTAGTTTTAGTTAGGAAGGCTAACGTAGTCTGTATTTTTGAGATCGGGCTTAAAAACCTTCCTATTGAATTAATCTTACACTTAGGGCTGGTTTTATACCACTTGGGAGCATTTTCTAATTGTGCTGCTGCAGATTTAGACTGCGAGGAGACCTTTACTGCACTACTTCTCCTCTCTCCTTTCCCATCTTTCTATCCTGTATCCCCAACCAGGACAGTAAATAACTGCTACATCTAAGCCTGGTTGTGCAGAGGTTTCTTCCTTAAAAGGGAGTTTGTCCTTTTTAATGTTGCCTCGGCCTGCTCATATGGAGTAGTTTGATTTTTCACTGTGAGTGCCTTGAGAGGATGATGTTTGTATTGATGCTTTATAGATAAAATTGAATAGAAATTAATTTCATTTAATGTTTAATGTTTACCCTGCCTGCATACAAAGTTAGTTGGGACTGGCTCCAGTGTCCCTCACTAACCTGCGTACAGCAGATGTAGAAAGGTTAACCAAGATGTAATGCAAGTAACAATATTGATTAGAATAGCAGGCTAATTTGGGTAAACACTAAATAGAAACAAAAATTAACTGAGGGTACCCTAAACATAAAAAGTAAAATGATTCACAAAATGTAATTGAATAAACACTGCAAATATTTTTTAGATAAATAGTTGGATATTAAGTTACACTATGAATTTTACAGAAAAAATAATATGCATAACCCTTATTCAGACAAAGTTCAAACTAAATACAAATTTACCCCCCACTAAGTATCATCAGTTGATGATTCTCGCTACCAGTTGGGGGATACGCAGTCTTTTTCTGGGACCGGTGGGAAAACTGTGAGTAAAATACCAGAGCACAAGCCTATGACCGAGCATCTTCTTCTCATCAGCATCACTAAATAAACACATACTTGGAACAGGGCCCATTTCATCAAACTGTTATCTTTTAATAAATAAACAGCAGGAAATGGGAAATCCTTCAGCTGAAAGACCTTTTTTGACTTTGTCTTAATGGACATGATGATTAAAGGGTGAGCTAAGCCCTGATTCTTTTCTCTCAGGCTCTAAAGGACTTGTGAGGTATGAAATGCTCTTTCCTGAAGCAAGAGGTTCTCTGTTGATAAGCCTGCTCACATACAAACCTGTTGACAGTGGAGTAGATGTAATCTTGCTTCGTTTTCATTCTTTCAGCGGCAGCCATAATCACTGTACACCTGAGAGAAATAGAAGTGAGAACATTCACTGGTTGCTGGGTTTTGTGGATTGAGGCATTCAGAGTTTGGAGGTATACATATTTGTTGGACATCCTGTCTGGCCTGGTTCCAAATGACTGCTTGTGTCAGGCTTATTAATGAGCTGTGTTGTCATGCTGCTTTTTAGTTTGATGTAGTCCCTGTGGTAAGGCTGAACATTCCCTCTGAACTGGCAGTGACCAGTATTTAGAGGACAGCTGGACAGACTCAGGAAAAAGGCGACAGCCTGGAGCTCAGTGCAACTCCCTCAAGCACTTCATCAACCAAACCAACACTTTATTCACCATTGTGTGTGACCCATCACTCCTCTCTTCCTTTTCTTTGCCTCAGAGTATTGCTGTTGGTCTTTCTCTATGAATTAATCCTCATTGGAAGCTGACCTTCTTACCTCCGCAGCGACTGAATTGAACTGCTCTCATCGTCTTGACTTGCATACTTTCACATCTTCGAGGCCAACAATCCAAAGTTCAATGTCCTCTAAGATATCATTTCCTAGCTCTCAGGCTGCTGTCATCGTTTCTTTAGTTGACATCAAGTCTTAATGACACTGTGTCCGCGCCCCCGCGACCATCTGTGTACCAATGAAACCTTCATCATAACTGTTGTTAATCAAGGTGTCAAAGCATCACCTGTCATTGTATTTTAGATAGGAAATATAACTCAAGCTTGACAGTAATTGCAACAGGAAGTGTGAACCTATACTTATCTGTATATGTTTCAGTGAAAAGGAAAAACTGAACAAAGGCTGGTTTTTGTTTTGTACTGCTTGAGTTGCTTGGAAGATCAAGAAATAGAAGAAAACAATTAAACTAAGAGGACATGTCCAATCTAATACTGATGTTTTGGAAAATAACGAAGTCATATGCATTCTCTTTAACCTCAAGATGAAGAAAATTCACAATCAGTAAGTGTATTTCCTTTTAGTAAACCAATTATTAATAAGAGACAGGTGGGAGTCTTCTTTTTTAATACTTTTTAGGTACTTCCCCAAAGTTTGACTCTTCTTACCCACCATACACCCTTAAAATGTATCTGATGCACCACTGAGCAGACTTCCAAAGCTTGAGAATGGATGATCATTTGAAACAAGTCACCCAGATATATAATTAATACATATAATTATATGTTAAATCATCCAATGATGCAAAAGAGTATATAAAATCATGTTTTATTTGTGCATGAGGTTACGTCCCTATACAGTCTGTACAAATTTACATTAACTTAATTTACAGCTGATTTTTTTCTCCTCAGAAATGTGACAGTCTGAATGGAAAATTACATTGTAATTCGTTCAAGTTGCAAACATTCAATGCAATAGATTACACGAGCCAATAACTTACCTCCTTTTTCTGTACAGTTTCCATGTGTTCACGACTGATATGCAAGCATATTACACTGGATGTTGCAGTCACAGTATCCATTGGTACAACCAGTGCGCTGTGTGCAGTAAAACTGTCTGCAGCAGCTCCTCTAACTTCATTCAATCCTTTTCCGTGACTGATCACATGTTCAGCTGAGTTGAGGCTCCATCCCAAACTAATGCACACATCCTGCTTTCTGCTTCTTCTTCAAACATCAACTTGTATTCACCCTCACTCTCTGCAGACCCTGAATATGACTCTCTCTCTCTCTCTCTCTCTCTCTCTCTCTCTCTCTCTAACTTAGCATGCTCTGTTTTGCGAGATGCTAACTTCACCTATAATGAATGCATGTCGAGTGTCCGTGTTATTACATATTCACCACAGCATTTAACAGTAACAAGCAGACATTGGGGGCTCAAAGCATCCTTGAACTGCCTCCAAACAAGGACCAAAGTGCTGAAACAAAATTGTAAAGGATGATGAATTCAATCGCGTCGCTTTTTCATTGCAAAAAGGCCTGGGTTATATATTCTCAGTACGACAGCGTCTGTGTTTTTGTACTGGCCTTGAATACAAGTGGTTTTAGAGTGGAAGCTCTGCCAAATACCAGCTTTGTGAAACTCCCAATGTGCAATTTTGTTCTTTTCTTTTTTTTTTCTTTCAAGACACTGGCTAGGAAACAGAGATTCAATTCCACCATTATTACTGAGGCTATAGCTTTGCAGCTTGTAAGCATTGTGACAGAGATACATTTTTTTATGCTCCTGGGTTTTTTTTATTGCAGCAAATTGAGCCAAAATTAAACAGTAACAAAGATTATAGAACTGACTTCCTGCTTTGTGGCAACCTAAAGAGCATTTGTCTCAAAACTGTGTTATGGGAGTTCGTCAGGAAGATTTGTTCGAGCTTCAAATGCTTTTCTGAGATCAACAATTCCTACAATGCATTAAGTCAGTAATCATTAACAGTGCAAATAAAGCTGAAAGTGTGAAGTCAGCTCTGAAATTCTGTCCCTTATGAGCCGCCGGTGCACTCAAAAACAAAATACTCAAAATGATTCCTTTTATTTCTTGAAAGACTATTATTTTGGTCTTTTTGACTGACGTGGTTGTAATTCAAGATTGGACTGTTTGTCTTCTTTGAAGTCCATCTGAGCTTTGAAAACTCATAAGCAGAACCAATCGAAAATGCATTAAAACTGACATTCTAGTTGAAATAACCTGCCAGTGTAGCTACACTTGTAATAGATTTCTCTTGTGATGTTGCTATGGTCATGTCCAAACCAAAAAAACAGTGACACCGCTGGAGCTGCGTGTCATGTCCAAACTGCTGCTGGTCGGTTCTAATAGCCGTTATCAGCTGAAGCCTGGAACAGCATCAACCTGAACCTGCTGTCTGTTGCTGCTGCTATCAGACATCAGCGGTTCCTATGACTTCCACGTCCACACTCAAACACACACCCACAGATAAACGTGCATACTCCATGCATGCACTCGCACGTTTATTTGTGGATACTTTGGTATGCAGGGAGCGTAGACCCAATGCAGCTTAGCTTTGACAGTCGAGGCAGTTTGACAAGCCAAGAATAAAACTAGGAAATGAAGACTTGAGACGTGTCTCGTCTTCTCATTGACCCTTCTACTGGTGCTGTAAAGGGCCAATCGATAGCACAAGGGGAAGCTAGATTTAGAAATATCCACTGTACGTTATGAACTTCTCAGATGACATCCTAATAAAATCTTTTTTTCTGTGTGTGTGAGTGGGTGTCACATTAGCAGGGAAATTTTGAGTCTAAAACACATGTGTTTGAGGTAAAAAGAATGAATAATTAAAAACATACACATACACTTCAATATACTTCAAAGCTATCAGATGAACTCAACACTCAAATTGCCATAGATGTTAAATCAATATGAAAACATAAAAAAAGACAGTAGCTGTAAGAAGGGGTTTGGTGTTACAGCGAGGTTGCATGCAGGAAACAAGAGGTAAAACCATCTTCTGTGATGCAACAGGAGCAGAGAGGAAAAAAAGATGCACGAAGGGAGTGCTACATTTCACTTTGTTCACAGTGACATGATGAAACATTTGATAACCGACTTGAGTGTGGAAAGAGAAGGGGAAAATCAGACACACAGGCAGAAATGAGGAAGGGAAGCAGAAATGCATGAAATGTAACAGAAGGGGAATGAAGGAGAAATCGGGGTTTGGAAGGAGGGACACACACACACGCACGCACAAACACACATACACACATGAACAGGCTTCAAAGTGCCAAGGAGAAATGAACAGCTGGAGAAAAAATCTGCACCGGGAGGTGTGTGTGTTTAGCAAGCGTGTGCATCTATACATACACCCACACACACACACACACACACACACACACACATCTGTATACTAATGCACATTCCTAGTTGCTTGTTTATTAAAAAAAACATGCCCTAGGACTTCAGCGAATATCATTTGCAAAAAGTAAGCATTTGCCAATTCAATTAAGTGTATCATCTTAATGAAGAAAGACCCAGCAGGGGAGTGTAAAAAAAAAAAAAAACAAACAAATAAAAATAAATAAGATTTCATTTTCCTGAAATATTTGCACACTTCAGCTCCAAATGACAAAACTTACCACAGTCATAACTGGACTATGACCTTCATCTTGCCATGAGACTAAGTTTATACACTATGCATGAGTTCCACAGTAAAAGGAAACTGTCGGAGAATTCACAATGGGATCCCTGAACCATTTTACAGCATGGGTCCAGACATGAAATTACACACACAATAGCTCTTGCACATGCCCCTCTATGGACTTCACCCACTCTCTCTCACATTCTCTGTATCCCATCCTGTGCTATGCACAGAATACAAACAGATTATTTGAGGTCAAGCAAGACATGCTGGTCAAACAGGTCTGAAATGAAAGTTGTGCTTAGTCAGGTGGACTCAGAAAAGCATTAGTGGCCCTACCAGTTCTGGTCTTCCTTGTTTCACCGCTGCGTCTCGCACCTTGCAACAGGAGGATGAACCTTACAACTAACAACATGATTCAACACAACACGCTGAATCATTTAGTATCTGCCAAACTAAGGGAAAACCATGCATAAGAGATAAAAATGACTTGCAAAGTAGTGAAAATGGTGTGCATGTGTGTGTGGTCACCTCACACAAAACATATTTCCTCGTGTACAACTGTTCTGTAAAGCAAAACCACTTTTAGACTGGCTGTCACAGAAACGCATGATTATACACATACTGGGGGGAGAGGCACTCTTCTCCACAGGGTAAATTATTCATCCCCTGGTAAGAACGAAAGCAGCGTGCTCTCCTCCTCCTCCTCTCATCACTTCATTATTGATAAACACCAACATCTACACTGTACCTGACCCAGGAGAGAGGGGGAAAAGAGAGCGAAGTAGGGAAGGAGAGAGGTGGTCAAAGAGAAAAGACAGCGATAAAGAATTATTCCGGGACATTCAAAAATACAGCGACTGCGTAGAGCAGAGGTGTATGGCACATAAGATACAAAAAGGACAATGTCAAAGGCCATCAGACACCAGTGTAGTTTAATGGTGCTGCATCTTTTTATCCGACGCTAGTTCCCTTTAGGGTCAGTAAAGTCTCGCTTGTAACAGGCAGTTTACTGTGGACAGGAAGAACATGGTCCTCTTTAACTAAACAAATAACTATGTCTTCCATAGTGCCTTGCTAGTGCTATCACTTCAACCCAGTGAATAAGTGACTGAATAACTTACTGGCTGGATGGCTGACAGACACCCAGCTCCCCTGCGGCTCCTGGCTCTGCTTTGTCTGTTCGGGCCTTTGCACATCATTCTACCTCCACCGCTCTCGCCTTCTCTCTGCATCGCTCACTTTTTTTTCCCCCTCCCTCAGTGCTGTAGCCCTGTCCTGTCTTTTCATTTTGGAATAAATCCTTTTTTATCCCTCTGGCTCATGCTGCTCTTCCTTGACTTCCCTTGTCCCTCCATCCTGTTAGTTCTTTAGTTCTTTCTCTGTCTGACTTCTTCATTCCCCCTCATGGTAAGTATAGCAGTTGTATGTTATTTCAGCCCTGCATGTAACATTCGGTTTTAGTGTTGGGTGACCACACTGACAGATCTGCTGTCAGTGAGAAAGCATAAAATGTAAATTTGTAGTTTTAGGAAAACATTATTTATTTCAGACAAGTCCAGGGTTATAGTCAAAGAAACTATCTTGATATATTCTCCATTATAGAAGCTGAGGGACCCCTTTATCAAAGTTTGCCGTAAGCTCGCACACAAAAAAAGAAAATACCTCCAGACAGCACTCTGTAAATGTCAATGGAAATGTGCGTTTGTGCATGCACATTCAGAGTTTTGCAGTATCTCGCTTTGAAAATAGCCATGAATTAAAGGATCAGGCTAAGTCAGGCGGAGCGAAGTGCCAGGTACTTCTACAAATGTCCAAGGCTGGCTGTGTATGCATGAGTTCTTTCCTCTCGCTCCTCACCCATCACTTCATGTACGCGTGTATACATCGATCCCCTCTGTGTGTCAGCTGCTAACATAATGTGATTATGCGTCCTATTTTCACCTTCCCAACAACACTTGGATGTGCAAGTCTACCAAGGTGTCAGAGAAGATATTTCAGGCTGGGTGAGATCCTTTCGCTGAATTAAAAACAGAGCTGCCTGTTAAAGTGAGAGGAATTCCATGACAACCCCGCCCCCAGACCCAAACACAGCTGTGTTTACAGGTTTTTCTTTTTTGCTGTCAACATTCACCTTTAGTTCACCTTGAAAACGGAGGCAGGCTTTTCATCCCGGTGGCTCATCTGGTGGCGTCAGGGCTGCCACTCAACCTGCCACTGATGAACCCACTGGTCAACAACACTGTCAACACATGTTCATAGCTTAGGGGTGAAGAGACCAGGCTAATTTATGCCACATGGTTGAGGATTAAAACGCAGTCCTGTGATATGAGGGAGGCTGCTATTAGCACAGTCGATCTGTCAGAAGGATCACATGGCATGTTAACGAATCAATGCGGGCCATATGGAAGACAGAAGGTCGGGCACCACGAGCAAACAAACAAGGAGGAGGGTACCAATATTAAAATAAACCGATGACTGCGTCCTTCATAAGACACTGTAATGACCAGCTTGGGTTGAAAAAATGAAAGCAAGTATGTGTGGGAGCACAGAGAAGCAATCTGCAAGAGAGAGATTTGAGTGGACAGATGAGGTATCATCCAAAAATGACACCCACGTTCAAGAAACAAAGTGCTTTAAGTTCTGGGAAACTACATCAGTGACAAAGTTAATATACAATGGCGAATAAATGTTTTTGGCTGCTATGATATATTACTCTCCATCTAAGAAGTAGCAGCAAAAAGGTGTCTGATTGGCTCTAAATCTATTCTGCAACAGAACAAAATATACCCCAAATATATAACCAGTGTTTATTAAGCACTACTTTCGGTGTGATTTCAGTGTTAGTATGGCCTCTATGGAGCCCTTAATATAATCAAGTCTGTGTATTGCATTATCTCCTGTTTGTTCGGTTTGCAATTTAAATCATATGATAAACTATGAATACATAATTTTTCTAAATATGTACTCAAGGTGTTTCTTTTTAATTCCACATCGGCCTGAAACTTTCAAACAGCACTCCATCATCATCATCTTTAGTCGTATATCACCAACATATAGTAGCAGTAGATCACAAATGTAAAAAAGTTAAGTTCTGTATTAAACCACATGCATTTTGAAAACACAATATGGAAACCCAACGCTTTTTCAATACAATCTTTTTGGCATGAAAGATAAATAAGAGCTTCACTGAGGTGGGCAGATGGTAACAATTAATAAACATCAGGCATGTAGGATGTGGCGAAAGAACAAAAAGATGGACGAAGCAAGCAACAGATAACCGAAGCAATTAAAAGTAGAAAGAAACCTTCTTTTTTTTACATTAGATCGACTGCATTGTATTCGCCAAAGTTACCTTCCCACAGGTCTGCAGTGAGCCGTGAGGGCGGAGGTGAACAGCCCATTGTCTCCTAGCCTCAATAGGAGGTAGGTAAGATGAAACTCTCACACTCCAACACATTCCTCCTATCAGTTGCTCCAGAAGAGGATAGAGGGAGGGTGTTATCGAGGAGCGAGGGAATAAAACCGAAATAGAAAACACAGACGACTGTGGTGTCATTAGAAAAAGTTCCACGGAGGAGAAGAGTGATAAACAGCTGGGACTTATGATGAGCTAGTAGTCTGGGCTGTTTTCTAGCACGCTTTCCATTTTCTTTCTGTGAGCTGGATGTTTAGATCAACTTTGATTATTCCCAGAAGGACAGTCACTATGACAACTTGCCTTGGGAACACGGTGTATTGTTCTGACGCTGATAGACGGATATATGAAAGAATAGAAGACAGACAGGCCTACAGCTCAAGGAGACAGGTCAGAATGAAAGAGGGGCACAACCTGATATTTCCTCTCAAGACAGCATGTTGAATAAAGTGAAAGGGGAGAGCGCACTATAAAGACAATAATGCCTGAAAGCCACAAAACACTCAAGGTAAAACTATGAAACAAGGGGTGAGGCTGAAACTATAGGCTATAAAACTGCACAAAAAAACAAATTCACCTCATAAAAGACATGTTTATATGACAACTGGTCGTGTGTGTGTGTGCGTATATGTGTTTGTGTGCGTGTGTGGTCATGTGTGTTCTATTTCTCTTTTTTTCTGTTAGGTTGTTGTTTTTAACCATGTGAAGCACTTTGTGCTACAAAATGTATGAAAAGTGCCATATAAATAAAGTTTGATTTGATTTGATCTCAAACGTCTCAAATGTCCGTTATCTAAACCATAGAGACAAAACAGGAAAGACAAAGTTAAGAGTTTTATCATGAATAAGAAAAACTAATTATATACAGGGACAAAGATCTTATGAAAGGCAGGTGATGCATATCAGCAAAACTTTCAAGTGACTCAGTATTTCACTCAAAATTAAAGCAATCTAATGCAATGAATGGTAAAAAGCTGCAAACAATTGTCTTCATCTTGCTTCTGTCCTTAAGACATAAGCTGCGACACTGGGAGATATAGGAGAAGGTCAAATAAAAGACTGATAAAAATTAATAATTGCAGTAATAACTGTTCAAATATCAATGTTGAAGTAGTTTGCTTGCATATCTGCGAACCGGTGTGTTTACATTTATTGAACTGAACTGCAGAGATATTTTATTTTCTTGCACATTCTTTCCATGTAAAAATCAGTTCTATTGCATTTAATAGATTAGTTGCAGCCCATCTACACAATTGGAAGAAAAATCACTTCCAATGTAGAAATGGATGAATCACGTCATTCACTTAAACACAAAATGTAAAGATTTATTGTGATAACCTTTTCAATTTTGAAGTTTTACTGCATGTATATCTTTTTACAGCCTGGTTTTATTACAATGGATTACAATGGAAATTTTCCCCATTAGTCAAAACACAGGTGATTTTTGAAAGAAACTTAAATTTCAAGCATTTGTTGTTTTATTAGCCATAGAAATCAAAATAACAGCTTTGCAGATATTATTTTTCTTTAGCCAGAGCTCAAAATCATAACAATGGAAAAAACGTCTAATGGGCTTGAAAACCTTTAGTTCATCAATACTTGTCATGGTTAAAATAACTGATTAAAAAAATACCGATTTGACATTTCAATGGACTGTTACTCTGATCAATGCAATGTGTTTGAGGATCTAGGAAATGTTGAGTGAGTGCCAATTTCCAGCTGAGTAGATTAGAATACCAACAGTGCAGTGAATGAGCCACTAAACAGCCTGTTATTAGACAAAAAAAAAAAAAAAAAGACAGTATTACCTCAAAAACTACAAGGTCACGTCCTCTGCTGTCAGTTTACATGATGAAAATGAAAACTTACATAAATGCCACTCACACTCACACCTCCTGTCATTCACAAATGAAGGCATTGATGAAACAATGAGGTTAATCATTGGAGGTTATTAGTTTTTTTTTTTAATATCTTTTCAGATACAGCTGCATTTAGTGAGCCGGAAAGAAAAAATAAAAAGATGCAGCTTTAGATCTTAGATGTTGGTATTGATGATAAACAAGCTGTCGTCAACACTTTTACCTGTCTGAACAGTGGCGGCTTGAGCTTCCCTTCAACAACAGCATGAACCCTAGTTTTAGCCCGTAATGGCTCGGCAGTCACAATGATGCCACAATTGATCCAACTTCCAGAAGATTGAAGCCACTTCTTAGAGATCGTGAAGAGGGGCGCGACAACAAACATACACACGAGCCACTGAAGCGCGCCCCTGTCAGGCTGTCATTACATTGGGTTGGGGCTGCCTTTGTTTACCATTCAGCCCCTTAAGACAGAGTGACAGAGAGAGGATTGGGAAGTGAGGGATAGATAGATGAGGGTATGAAGAGGCAGAAATGGCCCTGCCATGCTCCAGTGGCCAGCTTCAAGGACAGACAGACCCTTCAATAACACAGCGTCTGTGTAATTAGACAGCACTCTGTCACACACCAAAGAATTACTCCTATTTGTGTCATATTAAACGCAGCATGGGTATCCCTCACTGTGCTTTGCTGTTGAGCCCTAATGCAAAAAAAAAAAAAAAAAAAAATGGGGGGAGCAAAGGGGGGATTTGTCCAAATTTAATTATGTTCATAATTCACCCATCTTTAGCTGTAATCACTCGGGGTTGAGTTAAGTAATTCCACTTTTCAGCTAGCCACCCACACCCTGTGTTGCCAGTAAAAACAAGAATAAGGTCTGGTTTTCCAGGGGAATTTCATTAACAAACTGAAACTCTCAAAGTGAAAGTAAACATAGTCTTGGTATGTGGTGGTGAAATATTAACAGCTACACCCTTTCTACTGAAGTGCTCTGTGTTGATGCAGCTCACACATGTTTGTGTGTGTGTGGGTGTCTGCTTGTGTATGATACGGTGTCTCTGAGGCCACCTGCAGTGTCTCCGAAAGGCAGAGGAAGAAAGAAATCTGCAGTTCGCGTTGTGTGCATCTTTGTGTGTCTAGTTTTCCTTTTGGAGAGATTTTGTGTCTCTCGCCGAGTGTGTTTGGTGCACCTCACAGCCAAATCGCGGCACAGGCAGGCGGCCTTTTCAACAGAGAGCGAGAGGAGGGGAGCAGATCAAACACAAGCCAACTAATCACAGACGCCGGCTAATTAGCGCAGTCCTCAAAGGGGAACCAGGAATGAGTGATGATTCCCCCTTATGAATTTCCCAATGATGCTGTGCCGTATGCCACCATGAATACTTACATGTCACAGACGGACGGAAAAAACAGAAAGGCTGAAGTGCAGAGAGAGACACCTCTGACCTTGCCATAATCTTATCATCTGAGAGCAAAGGAGCAAAGCAGCGCTCAATATCTCTTATCAGCGTTTCGGTCATGTGCAAACTCACATCAACATTTTATCTTAACATCGTCACATTGGACTGCATGTAATGTTTCTCCATTAAGGGATTTATGGAGCGATTAGGTTGCAGGCGCTGCGATATTCCAGCCTCCAGAGCAAAGCTCAGGTTGTCGTTTCTGTGCGAAAGCTCCGAGTGCTGATTAGCTAGCAGATCTGCCACACTGATCCCAGATTTCCACAAGATCAGAGACAGCCAATTACAGATGTGACACTTACACGTACACACACTCGCAAATGTACGCTGCCATTTAGACGTAGATGGACGCCTGACCAGGAATGGATTCCTTCAGGCTAAAATCATCATAGTGGCGTGAACCTCCAATTCTTCTCCTCTAATATCAGATGAGAGGGCACCTGTCAGAGGAGGCTCAGTTCAACAGCCAACTCTTGCAGAGGCAGAGACCACGGGATAACAGAGAGCTGATAAATATTGTCTTTAACATATCCACAGACACACAGGCCATTGAGAGGACTTAGCCTAAATAAAACACTCCATCACATTTCAAGTCTCCAACTGCCTTTTTTTTTTAATCTCTCTATACATCAACGTCAAGCTAAACATAGAAAGTCTAATTCTAGCTCGGGGCCTGGCTTTGAACAACATTATGTCAGTGGTAGGACAAACAATAACAACACAAGCGCACTCATTCACATTTCTGTAATTTCACCAGATTTATGGAGAACAATATACTCTCTGTACCCTCTGCAAAACTGCCTTCAATGGCTGACATTTGTTTCACATGATTACAGTGTGACAGTTGGCATTCATGTGAGCAGACAAATGTGCAGAGAACCCAGACATATTGTTGTGACAAAAAATTCTGATATTCTTTGAACATTAACAGCCACATCAGGGAGGGTGGAAAGTGAAACAAATTGGTGAGGCTGGTCAGGGAAGACAAAAGACATCTGAAAATAAAATTAAACTCGCCAATTTACGGTTCGGCGGCGGCGTAACGGGGAACAAAAAAGGCATGTAGATAAATAAGAACATAAGAGGGGAGACAGAGTGGGATATGGCGGGGGAG
>OMNM01039120.1:9170-26925 GCA_900302745.1 Parablennius parvicornis | reverse complement strand
GGCGGGGTGGGGGTGATGCTGCTGCAGAGCAAAGCAACAGCTGCTGAGCATCACATCTGCTCCAAGTGGAGTCATCAGCAAACAGACAGACTGGAACCGACCCACTGAGGCACGCCCGAGGGAGAGGGAGAGATGGACAGAGGAAGAGTGGAAGGGAGTGTTGGTAAGGCAAAGCAATGAGAGGATGGAGACTAGAAGGATACAATTAAAGATATGGAGGGTGGGGGGAGGGGAAAAAAAAGATGAAATGGAGATGACAGGGAGCAGAAGCAAAAGAAAGCACTCGCAACCTGTTACTCTTTGCCCAGATGGAAGTGATGGACTGGGGTGGGGTTTGCATGGAACAGGAAACTTATATCACTTGCTATCAATTTCCTTATCTCCCTGTCCTTCTCACCCTTTCCCTGACATCCTTCCTCTGACTCTCCCTCCCTCCATCTTTTTCTTCAGCGAGACTGACAGAACAAGAGAAGCCTGTGAGGGTGAAGATGAAAGGCCCGTGCGTGTGTGCGAGGTGAATGAATGACCTCTCTTATCCCTCGTCCCCACTTTGGAACAGTCTGTCCTTGATACAATAGCAATAAAAAAATACATAAAACCCTACTGGGGGCCATATGGAGGTCGCACTAGAACGCGTGTGTGTTTGTACATGTGGTTGACGCGTGTGTTTATCTCCTTGCCGCGTTCCCACGTTAGAAAATGAGACACATCAAACATCGCTCTAACAAGGCTGCCACAGCATGAAAGCTGAGCGCCGTGTCCTGTAGTGCACACCTTCGGCCTGTGGAGAAGCGCCCCGAGGAGAGGTAGAGACCCTGAGAAGTGTGCATTGTTCATTCATGATAGCAGCAACTGGCAGCGCGGGCAACCCCGTAGCAGAGTAAGCGATGTCATTTGGCAGCAAATGAAGGGGAAAGAGCAAAGCAGTTTCTGCATCTCTCTGAGGTCTCACAGCTAGCTCTAACATTAAGTTGGCCCGGGTGTGGGACAAAGCTCAGTTTGTATTCACGTCTCTGCATGGCGAAATAAACATAGCTGCTGCTTCACAGTTTCCTTAGCTCGTCGTCTTATCTCGCCCTCCTTCGCACCGCCTAAAAGAACAATCTTCCGACGCAGCGTGCTTTTCCAAAATATTTACCCACTCATTATTGTCTGAACACAAAGGCCATTCTCTCAGACTCTCTGATGTCTAAAATTCAAGCAAACCATGCATCCTCATGAACTTGCTGACTGCACCTGCTCTGAATAGTTCTCCCCTCTCTGCACACCGTGCGCACACACACACACTTTTTTACAGTGGGGATTCCACTCGTCCAAAAACTTCCAGTCGGTTTGTGCCTTTGATTGATCTTAAAAGTTGTGAAAGAATAAAAAAAAAAAAAAAACATGTATGGGAGCAACAATAGTCTCCACACCTTGCCTGAGGCAGTCAGTGTGGTTCTGCCTCTCACATCCTCGCACATGCCCCTCTGATTTAATACTCCTGACACTGTCTTAACACCTTTTCCTGTGCAGCTTGTGCCCCTCTTTCCTCTTCTGTCTGTGTTGCTCTCGCTCCATCCTATCTCACTCTGTCACCTTACATTCTCCCCTCGGTCCTCCTTAATCTGTTTCCTCATTGCATCCTCTCCGCTAACCAATTTTCAAAGCAGCTTTTCCAACTAATCCAACATTTTCTGTTTTTAGCAAGCAAACCCAAATATAAGTTCATTAACAATCAAGTGCTGAAATCAGTTGCAGTGTTGCAAAGCTCCGGCTTTTCCTGGCTCCACACTCATTAGCATATGTTTGAAAACCAAGTCTAAATGAAATGATCAGAGATGATGATGAACTACAAACAAAGACCCAGAATTATTCCTATGATGTGGCTGCATGTCATGCTGGTTTTTAATGTGTTGCACTTATGATTTTTTAACTAGGTACCTAAAATAGATGCAAATGAATGGAGAGTGCAGAAACAGCCCGGGCGCCCAGAGTATCGACATGTCCCCAGGGTGCCAACTGTTTTCGGGTGATTGTTCAAGAACTCCTATGGGTATGCACATGCTAATAAGTAATAATGTCGTATCAAAGTGAAGTGTTGCATTGAATCTTCTATCTTGTGGCTTCACAGTATCTCAGGCTGATTTTCAGCCAGCGCACCCTCGTCCTCCTCCTCCTCCTAAACCATAATAGGGGATTTGGTTCCATGGGCTGCACCTGTGTCTCATTACAGCCACTGATGGTTCAGTAACAGGCTCCTCTCTTCTCTCGCCATTGTGCTCATACTCCCATACTGCCTTTAGCTAGTGCCAACATACATTTACCTCCAACAGCATGGCCTGAACTCCGCTACTCTGCTTGCTCATCTCGCTGCATCTACTCATCTGATCTCTGCAGCCCCTTTCCTCCCGTCACTCCTGCCACTACCGACTCAGCACAAACGGCGTTTGTCAACTGTTAGGTGCTTTAATGATTTTGTGCTGAGCCGACTCATTCACTCAATTTGTCTCTCCAACCAATGTAATCCAATGGCACCACAGTCCACACAACACATAGGGTTGCATCACATAAAAATAGTTAAATTCACCGTAAGGATTTGTAAATGTCGTTCCGGGTGTATGCTGTCAAGAGTATCATATCGTTGTTTGTTTTTGTCTTTTGTCTTGAATGTTGCAAAGCTAATAAAAAAAATTATTCTCACATAATTCAATTCAAACTTTGAAATTTCAATATGTTATTCAATTATCAGTCATACAAAACAAATATACAGCAAAGATATAGATCCATAACATTTATTTTTCCCAATAAACATTACATTATAAAACATTTAGTTGAACATATTATGAAAAAAGAACTTTTAAATGATATTCCAAATGTTCAGATGCATCGGAATATACACTGACAATTGGGGCACATTCATAATGCAGCACTGCGACAAAGGCATAAAGCCGAAATGAGAAATATGCTTGATAACGCTATTTTGCTAAATATTAGCAGATTCTGAAACAGTTCATTGCATCAAATTGAGATAACCAAGCATGAGAGATGCAGTAGAGAAGTCAAATATAGCATTGGTAGTTTTAAAAGTTTGAACACCTCCTAGCAGATTACATATTTAGTTCATTTCTCAAGTGTGTAAAAAAAAAAAAAAGGGAAAAAAAGTAACAGCTCTCACTGCAAACAGGCATTTAAAAGTTTTTAAATGTCAATGCTAAATTTATTTCAGGAACATGAATAGGAGATTAGAAATATCAGTAATGGCATTGTGTGAAAAAAGTTTGTACCTTTGTTGCTAAAAACTAAAGTTTAACTTCACACATTTCAAGCAGTTTCTGAATTTTCTCCATGGGTTCTCCAGATGTTGTTTTCTTTCTTCAGATGTTGACTCACTGAGGCCGCAGGTGAGGTTTTCCAAAGTTTGCACCCCCTCTGCTAAATTGTCCTTCAGCTCCTTTGCAGTCATTTGGGGTTTTTGTTTTTTTGATTTATACCCAGCAGATGTGCAGTTTTATCTGAAATCTTTCTTCTTCTTGCACAAGTGCTCTTCACTGCCTTTTCCTGATGACATTTTGGACAAAGTACTGAAAGTGCTTTGATATCTTGTCTTATAATTTAGGCATCAATTAGCTTCATGTTCAGATCTTCACCCTGTTCAAAGAAGCTATTTGCTTGCCGTGTGTTGCAACAAGGTTTAATAATGTAATAAGCTTCATAGTTATCAACTCATGACACTTCTGCAATTTTGACCTGCCTACACGTCTTAACGAGTTAACTAATATCTAATGACTCAAAGATGTTCTGACTTGAAAAGAGAAAAGCTGTCAAGCATTTGCACATGGAAAAGAATATCTCTCCAGTTATAATTTACTTTTTTTATGTCTGTTTGCAAAATTAAGTACTATTTGTCTTTTTCTGAATCTGAGTCAGAATTTTGACAGATAATTCAATCACAACTTGCTGGTATCACACATTATATGAGGCACAGGAATGTACGTTAAAGTTCAGTTGTCCAAAATTTATCCCCTTAGTCAGAGTACAGCTGCCATATTTCAAGCTGTATGTTCTGTAACAGCTCAGGCTACAAGTCCCACAGTGCTGACCTATACTCGGTGTTATGAAATATGACACAGTCGGCAGCTGCACTGCTGGACAGCAGCTCCACTCTATCCACTGTAGCCATTACCTCATATACAGTATTAGTATAGTATGTTTTTGGATGAGACGGGGTGGGGCCAGATCATCTGCTGTGGTAACAAATTAAGGGAGCAACCCAAAGAAGTAGATTCAAAGAGAAATTGAAAGCCCCGTTTTGTAACTGTTCAGATCGTCTATATTTTTTGCTGCGTGTGCCTGTCACCGCAAGTCCATTAACCCCAAAACTTTCATTCTCCATTAGCAGCTCTTAGCGGAAAGCAAGTCACTGAAATTACTCAAATCAATTGATAATGCATAAAGCGATTATGTTAACACATATAAACCATGAGTACTTCGCTGAAATCCAATAAACACATCACATTAAAATCAATTTAGGTTTAGTGGATCCATAGAAATCAAGTCTAATGTTGAGTGTAATCATTCTGGCCCAACTGTGGTATCGGAGCCTATATTGTGTTAAATTAATGCCAATTGATCCTGATGTCAGTGCTAAAAACTCAGGCCCATGAATTATGCTTGAAAAATGATTTTAATATTGAGATTATATATGACTAAAAACGAACTAGTGGGTAAAATGAGAGAATGACCTTAACCTTGATGGCTTGGAAGACAAGTTGCACCAAGTATGAGGTCTTCTCAAGATGAGAGGAGGCATCTGAGTGGCTATAAGCATTAGAAGATCATGGACAGGATCCCTCCTACGCTGTGCATATTAATTCTTCTAATGCAGCTAAGCTCAGCTTGTCACACGTTGACACTGCATAATTATGTCATCTACAAGGGAGGGACGTGCTTTTTAAAGGGCAGACACACGGTGCAGGAGAGTGCTGCGGTCGATGGAGATGTTCTGAGTTGTAAAATGTCAATATACGTCTAAAAGAAAGGTTCAGTTTGTACCTGAATAAAGTAGAAAAACTAAAACAATATCAGATCCATGGACACCAGACCGGTCGTCATGTTGAGCAGGATGAGCTCTCCAACGCATCCTAATATAGCTGCCAAGTCTTCCATGGAAGGCCCTTTTTACAATAACGAACCAGCCAATTCTGTAAGTATTATCCTGAGTGACAAGAGCGTCCATCAAACGCCCAGATCCCCTCACCCATGGCCTCTTGCCATCCATCAATCCACCCTGACAGCCTTACCTACCTCTATCTCTCTCTATGTAAATAAACAGCAGAAAGAACAGGGGAGAAGCAAAGAGCATGAAGGGGGGGGGATGCCTGAGAGGAAATCAAAGTAGGACATTCAAACCTGAGATCAGTAAGATGAGTCTGGTTCAGAGAGAAACAGGAAAAGCAGTGCATTGGAAATGAGAACAGTTGGAAAATGAAGGAGGATGTGGGGTGGGCGGGAAGCAAGCTCACAATGAGCCGAGGTGAGGAGGTGAGGAACAAGAAAGAGGGAGAGAGTGTCACTTGGAAGGAATGAGGAGGAGAGGTGAACTGACTGGCAAGGGGATGACAGCTAAATGAGCATGAGGGAGTCATGTAAAGGAGTATCGAAGAGGATAGTAAAAGACGGCACAGAGTGGAGAAAAACATCTATGGAGGACATCAATAACATATGCCAGATAAAGCAATTCTGTGTCAGAAGTAAGGAATGCAATGGAGAGGGAGACCGTGGAGGAAAAAGAGAAAATTAACAGATGAACAAGAGAAAGCTGGTAGGTGGAGCCTGAGGGACTTCTATTTAAAACCAGAACAATTGCGAACACTTGTGGTAGTTTACACAAGCAGAAGATCCTCATCCTTTCCTCACCTCACCCCCCATCTTCCCCAGGCTGTGTCTATTTAAATGTGTGTTTAAACGGCGAGTGCTACTGCTCTAATCACGGCTGGCATCACAGCACATTCCCTCTCTGCCCCCCCATTACCCCCCCAGCATCCAGCCTTCTTATGCCATTCAAACCCTGCACACACACTCAACCAAACCCCGCTCATGTGTGCACCCTGCATGACTGTGCCGTGCCAGAGAAAAATTCATGAATCACTGGTGCACGAATCAGCCGCAAGCTTGTTGCGAGAAAGGGAAAGTGGGAAGAGACGAAAAGGACAGGAGTAAGTGGTTAAAGTGTTTCCTTTAAAAGCTTTTAAAAAGGAGGAGGATTCAGGAGGCTGCTTGCCACAACCTGAGGGAGCCAGCACACACCCACAGGGCCCCGGTGACAAGTACTAGTCTGCAGAGAAGATACTACGTCTCATCTCTCATCCCCTCCCTCACAGCTCTTCCTAAAGACGCCCAAATACAAACCCAAAGCAGCAAGCATGTAAATAATGAGCAAGCGCATGAGACATGAGAGGCGTGCACAAGCACGTAGCACATATCTGATCTTCTGCAATCAAATGCCAACAGAGGAGCACATGAAAGTCTTCTGTACAAAGACAACCTGTTAAAAAAGCCATCAGAGTGGTCCATCCACACAACAGAAAAAGGCCTCTCCATCAGCATACATTTCAAGAGGAGGAACCCAATCGGCTCTTATTACAGACCCACTTTCCCTTCAGGGCCACTACTGAAAGGCAGGGGCTGTCCACTGATACAGGTGTGGTGTACAGCAGGAGAGGGGAGTTGAAGGAGGGGGACAATAAATGGTCTTTTTTCAAAAGGCCTCCCTCAGTTCACCTGGATTAGGGGGAATGTGTGTGTGTGTTGTGGTGGGGGGTGTTGAGTCTGCAGGGAGGAAGTAGGTGGTGTTCTCTAAGCTCAGCTGAGAACAATGGTGTCTCTGTTTTTGGTAACGCAGAGTGTATCATTCTGCCTTGCAGCAGCCGGCTGACTGCTTGGACTCACAACAACATCTCAAGGTTGCTGCGGTTGGATAGTGGGTGAATGTATGCTTGATGTACAAATTTTCCACAGAGAATTTCTATAAAAATTAATTTTGTCTTATCCCTGATACTCAACAAGCTAAAAGGCAAAGAAATTTACTCACAACTATGTTCTTTGTGCCTCATTCATGCCCCAAACAGCTGGTGGCACAATGTAAAGACTGAAAGAAACAATCAACAACCACATGTAGGAAACTGATCATTTTGTTCTATATTGATGATATCAATGGTTTATTAAAACAATGTTTTAGTTTACATTGCAGTAAATCTAGCTACATTTGTTGTACAAAAAAAATCCTATCGGCGATCCTTTCACAATATGGGGATATTTCACTCACTGTGAAGTACAGTGGCGATACAGCGAAAGAATGCAACTTTGCTCACTTCATAGTATTTGTCCTCAACATAAAAAAAAGCAGATTGGATACAACCAGCAGGATGTTTATGTTTTTATATGAATAACCAACAAATCTATTTGTATGTCTTTACAAGAAAGAATACCTAACAATATGCATGAAGCTGGTTTGTGGAAGCAGCACCGTCTTATACGTCACTTTAACACTAGGAATTAACTCTTCAAATGTAATCCCATTTCAGCTTCAGTGTGAGATTCTTGTTAGATGAGTCAAGCCATATTACCAGCCTAGTCACTGCCTGCAGGGGAGACGAGTGTGTGACAGCGACTGGCAGCAGGGGAGTGGACATTGTCAGCCTGATCCTGGCTCTGCACGACAGGTTAGCTATGCTGAAATGAAACAAAATTCCTGCATCTGTTTCCACTCCTCCGTCTCACCTATTGGTTTAGCCCACTCGCTGACTTTCACTTTGTTGTGTCAATCCCCCTTTTCCTGTCCTCTATACAGTAATCAAGTGATTCAACCATCAAATCAGCCCAACATCCTTCAGTGCAGTTTGTCTCCGTGTGTTTGTGGTAGCGGGTGCGTGTAATGAGGTAGTGGGGATGATTGCCGCTCTGCAGCCTGGGAAAGAGCAAGACCGAGGGAGAGAAGGGTGAGACAATCAGAGGAGGGGTGAGGTTGGGTGAAACACTGTAAAGTGTCACAGCAACTTAACCTTCAAAAAATGCCCACCAGGGTAGAGTGGAAGGAGGTGTTCTTGGCCATTAGACGGAAGAGAGAGAAAGAGAGAGAAAAAGAAAGAGAGAGAATGATTGATGTTGAGGAGAAAAAAGGGAAACAGAGGACCTCGTTAGGGGTGGTAGGACAGTACAGATGCCTGCAATACAAATGTCTGTAGGGAGGGTTAGGGCTGTTCAGGAGGTATAAGGGGAAAGTAGAGCAAGAGACAGAAGGAGCAAAAGAGAGTAGAAGAAGAAAAGTAGGAAAGGCAGTTCGGATAAGCTTAAAGAGAAACTTTGGGGCTGACATAGGTGGAAGAGACAACTGCGGAATTGGACCGAGGGACAGGGAGTGGAGGAAAGCTTCAGAGAGTAAGAGACGAGATAGAGAGCGTAAGAGGATCGAGGAAAGTAACAGACATTCCAATTACAGAAGGAGAAACAGGGGATTGATGACTGAGAATCAAACTGAAAGGAGAAAAAAAGCCCAAAAACAGGATGTGAGCAAAAAAAAAAGAGAGAGAGAAAGATACAGTAGGACAGCTGTTTACTGAGCAGATGGATCAATTATCTGGACCAAATTACGAAGCAGGAGTAGCTGGTGCATTAGGAGAGAACTTAAAGAGAGGGGAAAGGACGAATCAAGATGGAGGAGTAGAAACAAAAAAGGCACAAACATGGCAGGGAGAGAAAGTCGAAGGGGACGGCAAGTGGCTGATTAGGGAGCAGGCAATCAGTTGAACAGATGAATGAGGCAAATCACTCCATCGAAAGAGGACCTGTTTTCCCTCAGGAGCCACACCAAACAATCCTGGCACACCCCGTTGGCTAAACACTGTGCCGACAACCAAATAAACCTGCTGCCTCTCTTTGACCTTAATGTGCTGCTTGCTTCAGGGGAGGATTTAAATGTTGCTGCCATTTCAAATCTCTTGGGACTAATGACGACTGTGCTGCATGTTTGTCAGTGTAGTCTTAAACCAACAAGTCAAACAATGGGGAAACCCAAATATCGGTTGTGAAATGGAGATGTAGTATAACAGCATCCCTTGCTTGCCTTGCAAAACATGAGCACTTACCATGCACATGCTCATAAAAAAAACCTTACCCATCTTGAATTTCTGAGATCGTATTTGTTTGAAAAAAATACTACAAATTCACATTACAGTAGCCAATTTTACCATGCTGCTCTGATAAAATGATACAAGATCACAAGGAAAGCTGACTAAATTGAGCAGTTGCTGTGCACAATATTTCTGAGGCACATGACTCCAGCCGGCTCCCAGAGCCCTGACGAGGCCATGTCACGCCAAATTCAATTTCCTCCTGTAGCCAGCCTGTCCACGGCCTCTGATAAGTGTGAATTGGACATGACCTTGTCAAAGTCAGATGTGATGAAGATGCAGTGCGTCTGTGTTGTGTATAATAATGCCGACGTGCAAAGGTGTGCAGATAGGCAGCAAAGTGGACACAATAACTGCGGCGTTGCTTGTAACACATGTTGATAAAAATGTGTGAAAAGAGACAGGAGGTGATTTAAAAAAAAAAAGAAGGCAAAACCACCTCGACATTTCACAGACTGAGGTGGAAGGAGGAACAGATCGGACACGAGGAAGGATTAGATGAGAACGTGGGAGAGAGAGAGAGAAATGTGTCGTGGTGCTGTCATGTCTACGGAGCAAGCCCTAAATGTTTTCAATATCACATAAGGGCACTGCATCATCCAACATTCAATACTGGATCAATAACGCAAACCACCTTCCAGCTCGCAAACTACATTTAGACACATTAAGGTGACTGCTAATGAGCAGCTGTGTGCATGTGTATGTGAAGACACACAGAGGAGGACACAGTCAAGGGCCTTCTCGCTGAGTCGCAGAAAGACCTCCAGAGAGCAGAATGGGGAGGGTTTCAGATATAAACGATTGTGACAAAGACAAAAGAAAGAGAAGAAAGATGACAGAAAGAGGGTACAGGCCAGGTAACGATAATAAAAAGAGAAGGTATTGTGCACGCAGTCTTTTACCGTCCACAATGGAAAGCTCTTTGGCTATTAAATGCGCATCTAATGCTGCAAGTGAAGGAGAAGAAGAGGGGAGGGAGGTGCAGCTAAATTACAAATGAGCTGGTAATTCTTGGCCTCCCTGGTTCACTCCCTCACGCAGTTTTTTTAAATCCGCCTTCACCCCCTCTGCCAAGACGCTGCAGTGTGGAATTTGAAAATGTCGACATCGTCAACCCCCCTGAAGCCCACCGTCACTCGCTGCTCTACCTTCTCCGCTCCTCCTCAGTGATTTCTTTACAGCGGGGTCACAGAGACACCCATCTCCCAAGTCTAGTTAATTAAGAGGATTTTATTTTAACGGGTTTGGCTGCCTTTCAATGGATCTTCAATTGGAATTACGGCTCATTCTCCACATTGGCTGAGCTTGAACAGGTTTGACCTGCGTCTCTCTAAATTCCATCTGGGCTTTGTTAGGAAAATGCAGATAGGAAAATGCAGATTTGGCAGAGGGTATCTTGACTAATGGTGTGGAAATGTCTGTGTGACTGAAAAATAAAAGTGAGCCACATTCCTCAAACATTGTATACGAGATAAGCTCCTGGCACACTGTCACAGCAAAAAACCGTAAGCCTTAAAATTCATCATAATCTATTAACATGGGTGGTTAGACTGCATTATGAAATGGTTTATTTGAGTAAACTCTTATCAGTATGTAAACTAACGCGTCTGTTTTATGTTGATGGAAGTTTAACCAAGCACCTCTGCCAAGAATATCACTGACCCCAGCACAGTGGTGTTTTTGGAAACCCCTCAGCTGCCCCCATCCATTTTAATAACACTTGGCATTCCTTCTGAGATGAGGATTTCTGCTCATTTTCCTTTGGATCAGATGGGCCCGACTCCAGAAGTCTGGCAACCCTGGGAGCCAAACATAAACATCCCGGTGGGGGGCTCTCAGTGTGACCCCAACTCAGGCCACCATTCACCCAGCATGTGGATGTCGGCACACTGCAGAGAGGGGGTGGGGGGACAACGACATTCAACATGGAAGTGGATCCGTCACAGAGCAACTAGCTTTGGCTCCCCTTCTGCAGGATATGACTACTTCAAGATGTATGGGAAGTATCTTTTAAGAACCAATTAAATGAGTAGGCCGGGGAAAAAATGATGTCCCCTACATCTGAGGTCTGTGTAAGATAACAGCATTGCTGATGAGGTTGATACACTTCACTTCCCGTCGGAAAGAGTAACACACATGCATTGTCATCCAGCAATGTGACGCTTCCTCCTCATTATTGGAATGTCATCAGACTTGTAGCACAGCCTCAGGTTACGGCCCTTATTCATCACCAGCTGTACGTGCATATGAGTGCGCAAGTATACGTGTAGTCAATTGTATTTCTGGTCCAATATGTGGCCTAAAATACAACAAGATGCAGTGATTCGTGCTCATCGACCCCCCTCCCACCACATCCATCCATCCAGTCTAATAATATTTGCCAGTTCAACAATAAACCTCATGGATCTTTTGTGTTTCTGGTCATTGGTTATGAAAAGCATACAAAGCAAAACCTTTTACACACACACATATACACATATACATAGATATACATACACACACACCGGTATATTACACACACACTTTTTAATTAGTGCTTCCTGCTCAAATGTTAATACGTCTGTTGAAAAGCTTTTTGCAACTCACTTGTTTATCAGTAGATAAGCGGTACTTTATTTCTAGACCGTCATTAAATATCATCAGTAAGCTGAAGTCCCTTTTGCAGCATACCTGGTGAAAGAGCGAATAATAATAGAAATCAGTCTAAATCAGTAGGCTCGCTTGGTGAAATGCCAAACATTTCCCTCAATCATTTTACAAATGCGCAATTCAAAATTAATGTGGTCGTGTTTGCCACACAATGTCAGTATAAAAGGACACACAATGGCTTGGTATCAAATACATGTCTCTATTAAGCAGAAAATTCAGGCACTTTTTCTTTTAATGTCTGAATCAACAGACTTTTAATAGCGCTTATAAAGAGAAGGTGGAAGTTATTGATGGATCATTTAAACAGTAAAGCTCCTCAGTGTGTGAAAGTGTGCTTACGAGCAGATGTAACGGCCAGTGAGAGACTTTCTTACAGACGTATGGATACACGCACCCGACCTTTTCAAAATCCTTCTGACATTTACAGGGCCGTTGCAAAGGGGCAAGAACAGCTCATTTCCATAACGATAAGACCGACCACGACAGCCATTAACACACACAAAAAAAAAAAAAAACAACTGGGACAGCAACCCCCTGCTCTGGTACAACTAATGAGATACTAAGGACTTACTTATCTCTTTTTAGGGGTGTAAAAAAAATAAAAATAAACTCTGCTCATGATTCATCAATTACATTCCTCTTAACAGTCAGAGCGCCATGCTTGTTCTGTGTTGTGATGACAAATGGTCCCAGGCTTGGCAGGGCTACACTGTTCACACATTATGTGGAGGGAAAAGAGTTAGACCTAATAGTTTGAGCAATTGCACATGAAGGACTGCCAAAAGAAACATCACTACATTAGAGTTACTGAGTATCAACACTAAATATGTGTGTATGTGTGGGAGGGCAGGGTGAGGGCAGATAATATTGTAATGACCTGTGAAAATACTGGAAATGTTCATGTATTTTAAGAAGTTACATTACTTGCTGGTATGATCAGATGAGGGAGGAACAGGCCAACAAGAAATGCTACAGCCTCTGTGACGAGCGCAGTGAGGTAACATGAGGTATATTTTCCTGTCTGGCCGCATGTTTTTCTTGTCATAAACAGCCCAACCTTGAGTCCAAAGACAGGCAGAGAGAGGCTATTTGAATAACCTAATCACGAACGTCAGTCAAACAAAAGCACGGGCCATGAGAGAATGAAAGATAGCTGGAAAAAACAGAGACAAGAACAAGGCCCCTGTATGTACTCCGCAGCAGAGGTGGGGGAGGGAGTGAGGGATGGCGGGAGCGAGGGACGTTTCAAGTGGCGGGTGGGAAAAGAGGGGAGGTGGGGGAGTCGTCTGTCTTAATCAGTTGCTGCCCGTTGAGTCTTCCAGCCAATCCAGAAACTCGACCATGGTCCGCGCAAAGCAGGAGGCTGCTGAAGAGCCACCTGTTTCATCAAAACCTAGGAGAGCCATCCAGTGTGGCTTTGCATATGAAGAAGCTTTGCCGAGATAATCTCAGGTATACAGGGAACAATGCTGCTTTATTTGTGAGCAGACAGGGAAGCGGCCTCTTCCCCCAGCACTGACCCTGCATGCCCACCAGTTTCTCAGGCAGACAGCCAGCCAGCCAGCCACCCCCTGCATGCAGCTTACTCAGCCAGAAAGACAATGCTGCCGTAGCTTCATTCCCCCCACCCAAAACTCCCCCGCACATAAGCCCACCCCTTCCCATAAAAACATCTCCATGGTAATGGGCCAAGCTTTCCTGACCCACATCTACAGTGCCCTCAAAGCTTGAATGACGGAGGGTGATTGTAGTTTAATGTCAGAGCATTAACTAGAAGCACACCTGATTGCTTGTACAGAAAGTTAAATAACATATATAAAAGGAAAATATTACAGAAGCCAATGTTAATTAAAAATCCATCAGGCTCAATACTGAATTCTTACATTAAAGCTCAGCCGTATTAAAATGAAAACTGTGCAGAAAATTAAATCACTTCTCCAGCTCTCAAGACTCCGGATGGAAGGTGGAGGTAAGTGGTTGCTGTCAAAGCTTGAGAGGATACGTGAAAGAGAAAATGCAAAGTAGACAAGTGAAAAGTTTCGATTCCCAAAGCAGTCACAGCTTAAGTTGCATAGCTTAACTATTACGCAAAAGCAGGTCAGAGGTTTACACTTTCTGAATTCTGAAAAAAAAAAAGACAACTAAAATTGAAGTTTTTGCTTGTACTGGTAAAGCCTTGCATCCTTTCTCACTCAAATATGCAAAACCTTTTGCCCCCACCCCCCACCCCCTTCCCAGCAGCACCACATCTCTCGCTCCCTTCAGAGCACTTCATGTTTTGTAAATTGAACAAAAAGGGGTCTGGTGTATGAATAAGTCAAAAGGGTGACTGCTTTTATGAGCAGTTATTAAAACAACAATATAATCAACTGGCAATATTACCATTCACTACAGAAAATGCATGCTGCATCTATGCCAGGATGTTAGATCTAGCCCTACATTCTTGCCCCAATTCCAACACATAACAAAAAGCTGGCCTCGGGAAAAAGAACAGTGAAAATGTTGAATTGCATGCCATACATCCATAAGTAATGATATCTGCATCAAAAAAATATCAAATTGAGCCACAAAACAGTGTTTGACCCTCAGCACATTGCTTTTTTTCTGTTGAACAACGTAAAACCCATGTATATGTGTGATATCCACCAGTTAGCAGATTCAATGCTCTGAGTGACACATTGTCTGTTGGCATGTCTTAAAAGTGCATGCAGGTTTTCTGTAACGAGCAAAAAGAAAAGAAAGAAAAAAACTCAAAAATACATATGTAAAAAAGTCGACTATAATTTTGTTAATGCTGAATTGCGTTTGATTTACTGCATTTCACCGATTCTTCTGCGTGTCTGGACCTGGTGTTGAAATACCAAGAAGCTACCTGAGCTGAAGTGGACTGGAAAACACCTGAAATATTAAACGTGTGTAAACAGGTTGCCAAGGAACAGGCCTGACCTGTCATTTATTGGAAATAATAGTCACACGCTCACAAAGGAAGTCCGACCGGATCTGATTCAGTGCAAGAAAAATGCGCCTCGCTCACTACTATATAAAAGCCATCGCAGGTTGCACCATTTCTTCAGAGTCCAGAGAATAAAGTTTCAGTTCTCTGCCCGCTTTGTTCATTAAGATCTGTTTCCAGCCCATTTTTTCTCAGCTGAAGTGTAACTAATAGGTGATTATGTGCGTGCAGAGGGAAGAAAAAGAGCAGAGGGACGCTGAGGGGGAGACTGGAGTTTTTTTTAGAGGGTGGGAGGGAATATACAGGATAGACTGAAACAGAGACCAGAGGGCTTTGCTGTGAAAGCGAGCAGCTCCTCGAAACACCTTTGCACACAGAGCCACACCTTAGGAAAAACTAAACATGGCGTAGAGTCACCGTCACCGAAACTCAGGTCAAAGAGCGATCAGCAGCTGGATTATGACTGAAAACTGTTCGAGACAATAATCTGAAGAAGAATTAGTCACGGTGTCTCATTTGAACTCGTGAAACTCGTTGGAACCTAATTATCTAAAAAGCAACTACACCGAAAAGCGGAGATCACCTTTATTCGCCGGTCTCCGCCCTGACAGGTGGTGGTCAGGTTTAAATTAGTCTCCTCTTACATTATTAAAGCTCCGAAACAAATTGGCACGCACAGTCCGGGCCGGATTATGACAATCTACACGGTGTTAAGTTTTTCTTGTGAAGAGAAGTGATCATTTCTTACCTTGTTGTGTAAGTATCGACGAAACCACGAAGAGCAGTCCGATCATTTTTGTGCAGTCGGGCCAATTTCGGGCGTCATGTGTCGCCATTGTTGATTACGGACGTTTATATGTATATATACAAAATTAAACCAGGCACTCAGTCTCTCCTGAAGAAATGTAAAGAGCACCTTCTGACACAGGTTGTAAGATCTCACTCAGTCAAGGCAAAAATTTGGAGGAAAAAAAATTAATAAAAAATAAAAACTTGTCCCGCTTGCTGGGTGTCCGACAGAGACTCTGTTTTTTAAGTGTCGCTGCTCAGATTAATTAAAAAAAAATATCCCAGTGAGAGCGTCCTGCTCGCGCACAGGTGAACGTGTTTCCCTCCCAGCTCGCGCTCGGGATAATGAAGTGCTGCTGCTGCGCTCGCGCTGCTCCGACAACTCGCTCCGGTGTGCGTCTGAGCGCGCAGCGGTCCGGCTGCGTGTGACTGTCTGGGTGATGTCATCAACCTGAGGCGTCACAGTCCCGCTTCCCAAAAACCAATTAAGACCAGCAAGAGGATTTGGAGTGTGGGGGGGGGCTCACCAAAACTACTTGTTGAAAGCGCCGAGAGCTTTTTTAAAAATTCTCCTCGGAGAGAGAACGGGACTTGCACGTCGATAGCATCTCAACGGCGCAGCGGGGTTTCAGCAAAAAAAAAAAAGTCGAGTTTATTTATACAGAAAGCGATATGACAGATCTGCTTTGCTGAGCGTCACAATCTGGACAGCGTTCAACTCCCTCTGTCCACAAACCTCTGATTAGGAAGAGGATGAATCCACTGGAAACTCCAGCAGATTAGTGATCTGGAGAGACACGCGGATCATGTGGGTACACAACTGTAGATTTACCATCTTTCGAGGAAAACCCATAATTATATACGAAAGGATAATGATATAGTTTTAAAAAGCCATCGACTGAAAGATTTCTATATACTACTTCATAGTCTTCTGGATCACTTCATCTGCATGTTTCCCATCACTGCAGTGCGCTCAAACGAATAGCCATCAATTAATTGCACAAATCACCAACAGAAGGGCTAAAACCAGCATGAAGTTATCTTCCACCCACTTCATACACAGTTTTGATGTAGTTGTGAAGTCCGTGGAAACAGATGATTCTTACGCCCTCTGCCGTTTGTTTCAGCGCACAAGCGCGAGATTAGCTCATAAACTCTAGCCCAGCACGTGCCACAATCAATAAACATTCATTAATGAAAGGAAAAATACAAATCCAGTGGCAGTCAGCAAAATCAAATGAAAAGCAAACAGCTTCTCATGTCTCTATTTGCAGAGTCTTGCTGACAGTCTGTTGATGAGATTTTTTTCTCCTCTTCCACAGAATAACTTCCAATTCATTTTGCCCTATTTTTCTCTGAAGCAGTGTGCATACTAGCATAGCAAAGGCATTATCTGGTTTAGGTCTAATCCTTATACCCAAGTGTTTTACAGCCAATGTAATTACATCTCCATAAGTCCCACAGTTTGAACCACGCTGCCTGGTTCTTTCCGTTCTGTTTCATTTCTTAATTCCCCCTCCAGTTTCAGTCTGCTATTTCACAGACTGTATTTCTGTGGTGCAAATTCTGAACACATGGATAATGATCGGAGGTCAAACAATGCTCTGCAAACCAGAAAAACAAATTAGTAGTTAAAATATGCTCTCCTTTTTTGGACTGCGCTGCTTTCAAAGAGACAGGAAGGGTTTCATTTTCTTTCTACTTTCTGCCCACAGCAAGTCCCGAAACTGAAAGCAGCTGTCACACAAACAAAACAGCTGCTAGCTTTAAATGCCAATTCGTACTTTGCATTGCAATATTATAATTTTCAGCTCCCTTTTGGGCCCAGTTGTAGAATGTTTCAGGACCAACACAGTCAGGGAAAGTGCACAGGGACCACCCCACTTCTCTTACTAAATTATATGCATTCACACCGGAATAAGGAAGAAAGTGGCCACCAAATGGGAGCTCTCATTCCTTTTCCCTCCCATACTCATCCATTTTTCATGCCCGAACCAAATCGACCTTCACACCTTCCACTTTCCAGCTACCACCCACTTTACTTATACAGTTCCTCGCCTCTTTTTTCCCATCTCACACCTTTCCTTCATTTACACTTCACTTTACTTCCTTACCTTGGTGGTTTTCTCTCTCTCTCTCTCTCTCTCTCTCTCTCTCTCTCTCTCTCTCTGACTCGATCTGGTCAGAGTTTCTC
>OMNM01039117.1:8083-24461 GCA_900302745.1 Parablennius parvicornis | reverse complement strand
GTAATGTTGTCCGTGCTGTCGTACGGTCGACTGGTAGCCAGAGCTGTAATCGGCGGACTCTCTCAGACGGACAGCCGCGACTACAGCCTGGTGACTGCGAGCTGCGGCTTCGGGAAGGACTTCCGCAAAGGCATCCTGAAGAAAGGCATGTGCTACGGGGACGACGCGTGCTTCATCGCCCGGCACAGATCCGCAGACGTTTTGGGTGAGTTGACCTCCTTTGTTTGTCCCCCCCTGAACATTAACCAGAGCGATGCTAACCCCATGGCTGTTACGCACATGGCATGTCAAAGGTGACACCCTCTCTTACCTCCGTCGTCCTCCCGCCTCATCATCAACAAAAATAATTCTCCAGTCAACATAAGATGACCTGGTAACAGTCATTTGTTCTGAGACGAGTACCTCCTGCAGACTCTTTCAAGGCTTGAACCTGAACTTCATGTTTTCATGTTTTGATCATGTGAAACTTCAGAAACAAAAACAAGGCAGGCTTATAACTGCTCCCTTGTGGGGGTTGATTAGAGCCACTCATAAGTCTTGATCCTCCGTAAACCTGGTCAGATTACTGATTGTAATGACTGTTTGCCACATGGCAGAGTGCAAGGAACCAGGAAGTATCAGATCATATGTTGGGTTCTTTTTAATTAAGTATGACAAAGTAAATCAATTAAAAACTGAAAAATATTAAGATTTTCAAGCCTGCTACAAAGTGATCGATCCAAGACTCAAGCAGTCACAAAACTTATAGTGGCATGTAAATGTCCTTCAATACAAATTATATACAAAGCGCTACAGTGTGATGTATTCTAAATTACACAAAATAACTTAGATTTTTAATTATTTTTTTTAAAAGGATAAAATCTTTTGAAAATGCAGGATCGGGGAAAGCAAGAAACAAAAATCTATAAGATCTCAAAGAGACACAATAAAATTAGATGTATAAATAGCTGAAATACAACTAAAAACAAACACCAGGAGAATACAAAAGGGGGACAAAACGAGACAGCAATTTATGAAATAAGACTCAAACAAGATCCAACCAAACAACCAAAAGGGTGGAAAATGAAAGCACGATCACAAGGACAAACTAGAATGGCACTCGGAGAGCACAGACCCCGCCAACGCCTTGTATCCGGTGACCCATATGTTATACTTTATCCAGATTATATCATACCCTGTCATTTCTTGGTTCTACCAAGCATCCTTCCCTTCCTCCACCACCACTTGGCAACCTCTTCATTGCTCTTGGGTACAATTTCATCCGGATCTCAAATCCAGAATCTGATTTGGATCACCCCTAAAATTTAATGGGTTCTTCCTATTCCCTATCAGCCTACCAAGTTTCAGCGCAATCCGCCCATAATTTGCTACGTAATCCTACTGAAAGACAAACAAACAAACACGCGCATGTGATTACATAAGCCCCGCTTTTGGCGGGGTAATTATGCTTTTGAGAGAATCTAACAATGTCAAGAATATACATTTTTCAAATGGCAAACGTCAGTAAAGTTATTCCATATTGTCCAATATGTTCTGTTTCAACTGTAAAAGAATCTTTGGTCATAAATTTTGAATCACAGATGATTCTGTGTGGAGGAAAAAAATGGCTGAACCACATGTGGCACAAATAAGTGCTACTGAAGACTGAAGCTTGTAAAGGGTATTTATGGAGGGAAAACCACAGAATTAATGTGGACTCAACACAGAGAGACTATATTTAATTTCAGAGACTATTTTTATTATGTCCTTTGAGCTTTGTGTGAATGTTGTTTCTCTCCCAAGATTAGCAAAATAATATAAACATAAATGAATTAATTGCTAAACATCTAACATGAGTCTGGGTTTTGTGAGAGTGCAGGTCCACCACTTTGAGAATTTGAATATTTCTAGAAACAAAGTTATAAACTTATTCCATGAACAAAGTGGCAATATTATACTGTAATATCCTTACACACACGCACACATGAGCACACTCAAGCGGACGCGCAAAAACACACTTGCAGACGCACACAAACAGTACACAGGAGAGCCAGGGAAAGAGAGAAAGAGGAGAAATTAATATTTTACCTGCAAGTATTTCCTCCAGCTTTAGCAGTTTAAAGTGAAACTTTCTGCCTTAATATTATTCCACTTGTTAACTTACTGCTTGTTAGTCACGACGCTGCGCTCATAAGCTGCAGCTCCAGTGAGGGAGTAAAAAAAATGGAAGTAAACAAAACTGCGTTAATTACGTTAAATTTTTAATTTAGAGTGAAATGTGTCAAATCTATTAATTTGATTAACGTGTTTTTGACGGCACAAAAAAAAGACAACTAGAAAAGCACCGAGAGAGCGCAGACCTGCCAAATTACGTTTTCAATTTTAAAATTTCCCAACTTAAAAGTGCCACCATATCGTTAATCTGGATCGGATCCGGACGAAATTTGGCACAATTCAGGACAATGACACATGAGAATCAAAACAATATTCTATGAATTATGATTTTTGAAACTGGTAAACGGGTTCTATTTTATCCCTCCAGACCGCCAGAGGCGGTGCTTTAAGCACTGAATGATCATCCTTGCGCATACGCAGGTCGAGAATATTATAAAAACAAAGTCACTTGTGACCTCCCGGTGGCTCACGTGAGTCTATGTAGTCACGTGACACTGGAAGCTCAGTCCCTTTTCACCTTCCCGCTGGCAGGTTGTGTGTGTGGTAGCTGGCATTAGATTGCTATCTTTCCACTACTTTTGAGTTGTTGCTGCTTCTCGCCTGTAGCCCTGAGACCTGCGGTCGGAGCTGCGAGTCATCTCGCCCTCCAAGGGCTGCGCAAGCGGCGCTCTTGACTCCTCACCAGAGCCGAGTGGTAGGCATTGAACTGCTGGTAAGTCCATTATTGTAATTTTCTCGCCGATGCGGTTCGCTCATTAGATTTCAGTTAGCCTGGTGCTTATACTTTATTTAAAGCCGAAATTTCGCTTATTCGTAGTGGTTACTACACGTTTTGTATTACAGACGGAGTCTGTTGAAACCGTCATCTCTCTGGCTGCGCGCTTGTGTTCATAAGCGGCAGCAGTGTTTTATTGAATGTTACAGAGCCGGTTATGAACCACTAGAGGCGTCTCTGCTCGACCTGACTCCGTGGCGCTGTGCCGTATTTAAACGAACGGCGTGGTTTCCCCCGTGTTTACGGAAATTAATAAAACGCGCCTGCATGATTGGGAGTCACTAATGACGTCTCGGCTCGACCTGATCTCATAACGTGGTGTTGTAGTGGTTTTTCTGGGGATTTTTGTTGGATTAAAAAATAATAATGTTGGAGTGCTTGGCCTGCAGAGAGTGTTTGGCCCCACTCCAGGCGGAGGATGGCCATGACCTGTGTCCCTCGTGCCTCGGTGTAGACCACCTGCAGGAGGCACTCTCAGACAATGCATGTACCAATTGTTTGGTTACGCCCCGGTCCGGGAGGGTCACACACCTGGCCAATATCGAAGATCCTCATACGTGAGAAACCAGGTTGTCTAACTAGCTGCCTCTTGAGCAGCCCGTCTAACGTAAGCGCTCTTCTTCAGAGACCCAGCCTCGGCAAAGGAAGAGGCTGAGAAAGGAGGATTCTGGCAGGTTGTCCAGTAAGGTGGACAGCCTCACAACAGAATTGACTCAGGTGAAGCCCGGCTGCAATGTGGTCGCGCCTCGAGAGCTAGACATAGTACCACATGGGGAGGATGCAATATCTTTAGCGGCTTCGGATACACTGTTTCAAGGGGGTTATGATGAGTTGAGCTCCAGGGTCTCCGATTCAGCCTCCCATACCTCCACGGGCTCCCAAGTCGCGGGGGAGGAATCGGCAAAGGGGGCAATAAGAACTGCCCTCAACCAATTGGGAGTAGGGGTGTCAACACTCCAACAGGCTCCCTCTAGCGCGTTCTTCCGACACCAACCAACTGCAAGGGCTTTTGCTGTTCCTCCTTCGGGGGAATACGTGAAGGAGCTGCAGGCTTATTGGACCAACACAAAGGCCTTTTCCAGGCAGAGGACAGACGGACGGGCGTTGGCTGCAATGCAGGTTGCAGACAAAGTGGGTCTGGGGCAGATGCCGGCCGTAGAACCGGCGATGCCTCCCTCATTGTACATTCTGAGGAGACTTTGAGAACGAAGGCTTGGTGCCCATGACAGCGGCGTCAGATCACGGACGACCTACTCTGCTGGGCGTCCGAGATGGGCGTCCGTATGGGCCGCATCGGGAACTCCTTGTTCCACCTAATGTTGAGCCTGTCGGTGTCATTGGAGGAGAGGCTCCTTGACCAACCAACAAAGGGCTTAATGGACACGTCCTTGCAAGCGTTTGCCTTAATGGTGAGGGAACTCGGCTGCTTAATGTCCACTCTGGATCAGACCCGGCATCAAGTGTGGCTGGTGCAGTCTCCTCTGTCAGAGCCTGGCCGTAGGACATTGAGGAGCGTGCCGGTGGTTCCTGGAGAACTGTTCGGGTCAGCAGCGCTCGAGGCCCTCAAGCGCACTGCACAAGCGAACCGCACCAGACAGCAGTTAGCTGGGCTCCAGAGAGATGTCCCTCAGTGTGTGAGTACTGGAACCACAACGTCTTATGGACGGAGGTATTCAGCCTCATCCAATCCTGTTCCGGCAACGTCTTCTGAACGGAAACATAACAGCCCCATCCAATCCCTTCCCTTAGCCTTGCTGACAGGGCTTCAACCCGGCTCAGGACCAGAGGTCACAAGGCCCTGCTCGGCCCCCCCGGGCTTCTAGAGCCGGGCGGACTAACCAGCGCCCCCCCTGGCCCCCCAGAACCCAGGGCACGTGCAGATGAGAGCCTTCGGCCGGTGGTCGGAGTTTTTAACCTGGGCCAACTCAGCTCTGGGCTGTCCACACCCCAGAGCTTGGGTACTGAATACACTGGCTCAAGGGTACCGCATTCAGTTCCGCCGCCGCCCTCCCTCACTTGGTCGGGTCAGGATGACTGTTATCCAGGACCCGATCAGAGCACAGGAACTCTCACAGGAAATGTGCACTTTGCTGGCTAAAGGTGCCATTGTGCCTGTGGACCCCCTGCATGACCAAGTGGGGTTTTACTCAAGGTACTTCCTCGTACCAAAGAAAACGGGCGATCTACATCATGTGCTCAATCTAAGAGGCCTAAATAAATTTTAAAAAGTAATCTCATTCAAGATGTTACGCGTCAACCAGGTCCTCCAGGCAATATCTCCGGGCTATTGGTTCATATCAATCAATTTGACGGACGCGTATTTTCATGTCCCAATTGCACCTCAACACTGGCGGTCCTGCGGTTTGCATTCCAAGGGGATTACTACCAGTTCAGGGTAATCTCTTTCTGGCTTTTCTTGTCCCCCAGAGTATTCACCAGATGTGTGGCCGCAGCTCTGGCTCCACTGCAGGCTCAAGGGTTGCAGAGCTTGCCATATCTAGACGACTGGCTGATCTGTGCACCGACCCGGGAGGATGCCATTTGGGACATGCAGACAATACTAGATCACGTGGCCTTTGTAGGCTTGTGGGTCAACCCAGAGAAGAGCAATCTGGTCCCAGGCGGTCACCTTCCTTGGGATGGTACTGGATTCACGGACCATGACGGCATGCCCCGCACCTCATCGGGTCCGGGATGTTTTGGTGATGCTCCCACAGTTCCAGTGTGGGCGGGCACTGCTGTATGTGCTATACCTTCACCTTCTGGGCAAGTTAGTGGCTGCTTCGACAGTAGTCCCGCTGGGACTGCTATCTTTGAGCCCGTTTCAGATGTGGCTCAACAGTTTACAAATGGACCCCGGGCGTCACGATCACCGATGCAGGAGGCTGCGCCTGTCGCCTTTGTGCCTGCAGCCTTTGTGCCTGCAATCCCTGTCTCATAGGAGGCAGAGAGCATACCTCAGCAGGCTGTTCCTCTGGGTGTCGTTCCTTTTCGTTGGGAGGTCGTCCATGCCGATGCGGCCCTCCGAGCCTGGGAAGCAACATGGCAGGGGTGGATGGTGCAGGGAAATGGGGACAGCACATCAACGTGCTGGAACTGACGGCCATGCAGTTAGCACTGCGGCATTTCCTCACACATCTTTGGGGACGACACGTGTTGGTGAGATCGGACAACACCAGTGTGGTTTTTCACATCAACCATCTGGGTGAAACCAGATCCGTGAGCTTATTCAGGTTGGCTGCTCAGATCCTGACTTGGGCGGCACCATGTCTGGCCAGTCTAAGAGTCATGCACATACCAGGAGAGCAGAATGTGGTGGCGGACTTTCTGTCCCGCCAGTCACCATTGTCGGGGGAGTGGAGACTTCACCCAGCGGTGGTAGACCAAATATGGCAGGTCCACGGCAGAGCAGAAATCAACCTTCTTGCGTCCACGGAATCCACGCATTGTCCTCAATGGTTCTCTCTCAGAGACGAGGCCGGATCTCTGGGCATGGATGTTCTGGCGCACAACTGGCATTGGCATTTTGGCCGGCCCGGATGTGGTTTCCACCGCTGCGCAGTCTCTGCTGCAGCTTGCCCAGGCGACTCCCATACAGGAGGAACCTGCTATCCCAGTTTGGGGGCAGGATCCTCTACTCCGGTCGCCTCCAGCTGTAGGTGTGGCTGCTGCAAGGCCAGGGGACGTTCCCCCTGTCGACAGGGAGGACATAGGCTTCACTATCGCTAATGCTCGTGCACCATCAACACGGAGATTGTATGCAAACAGGTGGAAACTGTTCGACCGCTGGTGCCCGGACTGGGGGCTAGACACGGTACGTTACCTGGTCACTCCATACTACAGTTCCTGCAGGACCTTCTGAACCAAGGACGATCTCCATCCACACTTAAGGTGCTATTGCATGCTGTCATGCTGGCATTAATGGTGCTTCGGTGGGCCCGGACAAAAATTTGTCTTTTCCTGAAAGGTGCTCGTAGGCGGCAGCCTCCAAGCCGACCAATGGACCCAACATGGGATTTGTCCAGGGTACTGGAGGCCCTTCGGTTATCTCCGTTTGAGCCTTTGGACCAGGTACACCTGAAATGGCTCTCACTTAAGACAGCATTTCTTTTGCCCATGGCCTCGGGTAGACGAGCTAGTGAAATACAAGCCCTGTCTGTCCATGAGTCCTGCCTTAGGTGGACAGCAGATGGTTCGGGAGTGACCTTGTGGACGGATGCGTCCTTTGTCCCCAAGGGGTTTTCTGCTATGCACAGTACCCAACCGCTCCATTTGGCTCGGTTTGGTACGCGGGCCTCTGCGGATCCCCTGTGTCCTGTTCGGGCCCTGGAAGTATACATATCGACCACAGCTGGTATGCGGAAGTCCAATCGCCTGTTTGTGTGCTATGCCGGGCCACGGAGGAGTCTGGCCCTCACTACCCAACGCCTTTCCCACTGGGTTGTGGAAGTAATCAAGCATGCCTATAGCTCCCAGGGACATATGCCACCTGCTAGTGTACACTGCCATTCAACAAGGAGCATGTCAACATCTTGGGCGGCGGCCAGTGGAGTTCCACTGGACGTAATCTGTGAGGCAGCCTCGTGGACATCGCAGACAACATTTACAAGGTTCTACCGAGTGAATGTGGCGGTGCCCCACCCCCTGGAGGTGGTTCTGAGACGGAACCCTTCAGGGTCATGAGGTGGGTGTCTTCCTGAGTGATGGTTCCTCTGGACTTTGTTGTTATGTCATCTAGTGCTTAAAGCACCACCTCTGGCAGTCTGGAGGGTTGAAATAGAACAAGAGTTACGTATGTAACTACGGTTCTATGAATCCCGGAAGACCACCAGAGCTTCAGTCCCTCGAAATTTGTGTGGCTCTCGAGAAGTTAAGGGACTGAGCTTCCGGTGTAACGTGACTATATAGACTCACGTGAGCCACGGGAGGTCACAAATGACTTTGTTGTCATAATATTCTCGACCTGCGTATTCGCAAGGGTGATCATCCAGTGCTTAAAGCACCGCCTGTGACGGTCCTCCGGGATTCATAGAACTGTAGTTACATACGTAACTCTCGTTTCCAATATTAACTTCCAGAATGTTTCCTGACCTTATTCTGGATCCGATCCAGATGAAATGTTGCACCCTACTAGGTATGACCACCCTACAGATCACTGAATTTCTTCAAGTCAATCAGATATGATCTCCAAGAGAGAGGATTTTTTGAAAACGGCTCATTGATAAGTAAAGGGGAAAAACAGGATCTTTGATATTTGTTTGCAACCAGATGGTTATCTGGATCACTGTCAACATTTAATGGAATCTAAGTTGGGTCAAGACACATCTTTTGAATTTTTTTTGGAAAGATCCCATCAGGAGTTTTTGTGTAACCCTGCTAACAAACAGACAAACAAACCCTGGCAAAAACATAACCTCCTTGGCAGAGGGAACAAAATAGAAGTCAGTGAGGCAAGACAGAGGTGCAGAAAAAAGTCTGAATGAAAATAGATGCTAAACGAACACAACTCAAAAAATAAAAGTGCAAAGGTAAAAAACAAACAAACTAACCAATTGAATTTCCAACAACTGAAATTAAATGCTGATTATCGCAGTGTTCCCAAAAAGGCCAACTTGAAATACAAAAGGTACTAAAATGTGACAAGAATCGAACTTGGACTACAGAGATTTGTAATATTCGGAAGCAGCCCTGTAAGGATGCAAGGTGATGATGAAAGAAAAAATGTTTCTCTCTTTCGGTCATTGGGGCAGTGTTGGGACTTTTTGCATTTCTATACTGCACGGGATTCGTTCAATCATAATCTATATACGTGTTGGACAGCCTAGTAGTGAAGACCGGTGAGTGACCTGCAACTCCACTGACTGTGGACTTCATTCATGGATCTTTAGATTAGTTGTGTATCTGATCGACCCGTGAGGAGGAGACGCTGACGGGCTCCTTGTATAGTCTGCGGAGCACACGTCTGCTTCCTGGGAGTAACAGAAATTAAGTTTTCTTACTGGAAAATATTGACCCAGACTTGGTTTCTTAGGGAACAAAACCTCTCATGGACCCTAAATATGCATGGTCCATTCCTGCAGGACCTGAGGATTAGTCAAGGCCTAATTGCAGACTTTAATTCAGATTCTTGTATTATTAAGGCATCACTAAATTAATTAGTTTGAGCAGTGGCCCTTTCAGAGCTGATGGCTTCTGTAGATTACATTTATATGTTATCAGATAGGCAATGCTGACAACTGGGCTGTCTAATACATTATGTTACAGTTTCTCTTGTCTTCTCCTGTACTCCGTGTCTTTTTCGCATCACGCTGAAAGTGTTCATTGTTTTTCTTAATGGAGCAGCTGCATGGCTCTCATCACTTTCACTCGCTGAAGTCTGAGAAATCTCAGAAATGACATCTGCATCTCAGTGCCTGCTGCTTAAATGCTTTTCCAATTGAGCTATGATATTACAATAGCTAGCTAACAAGTGTCCTGTCTCTATAGTCATCCTAAAAAGAAACTTTATCCGTTTTCAACATGTTTATAGTGAACATTCAGTCGGCTTCTTGTATTTCAGCTATAGTTTAAGTTTATAACAGCCCGGTTACTCTGTATTTTTTAACACAATCACTTGTTTTTAAGCATCATGTAAACAGACGATCTAACTGAACTTTTTGATATGGATCCTTCTCATGTTTTGTGGAAATATGAAAGTGAGTAATTAAGACAAATATTTGGATATGAACTAACCAAGAACTATTTAGTTGATGTAAAAATCCACAAAAACATCTTCCCACAAAGTGATAAATATCTGATTTGTCATAAGGGCGAAGGCTTGTATGGCTTTAATACGGAAAAACTCCTGAACAAATGCCTATCTGTGTGTTTAGGCGTGGCAGATGGCGTCGGCGGTTGGAGGGATTATGGCGTGGACCCGTCACAGTTTTCGGGCACGCTGATGAAGACGTGCGAGCGACTGGTGAAGGAGGGACGCTTCGTCTCGAGCAACCCGGTGGGAGTCCTGACAACAAGCTACTACGAGCTGCTGCAGAACAAAGTGCCGCTGCTGGGTGAGTGGAACCAGTTTGTAAAATGGAAGAGAGAGTTACACCCACTTTCACTTGTTCCCTCAGCTGCACATGTTATTGTAGAAACCACTCTGTAAACCAACACAGCTCTTCTGTCCATCTGAGAAAATACTCTCGTCAATGTTGTCGCTCTTCATTTACAGCCAAAGTTCTCTTGTGTGGTCAGGAAGGATAAAGTTGAACAGGACAAAAAAGATTTTAAAGTTTTTTTGTAATATAAGAAAAAGGTGGACATGTTGAGGTTTTCATCTGTGTCTGTAATTGTTGACTTCATCTTCAATCTCTCTGTTATTTCATTAATGCATTCATATTTTGAACTCGCATGTTTGATCATCTGCACAGTGATGTTGAATTTTGGAGGGAAAATAGTGCCAACAAGAATCCTTACGAGTTCCAATTTATCCTTGAAATTTACTGCAAAACCAATTTTAGCCTGTCGGTGCATGAAGCTATTTTTGATTTAAGAGCTGGTATTGGAAGTCTAAAGCTTGACCATATAAAGTGCATTTCAAGAGGGGAAAAACGAGTCAGCCCCCATTATCTCAACATGTTTTTTGATGTCAGATGTTGAATTTTATCCTTTCCGTTTTCGGGCCTATAATGTGAACACGGTTTTTAAAAGCGACATTTCACACAAATTTTTAACACTTTCACATGGTTCCTATACGTCCAAAAAGGTTGTAATCAAAGTTTGTTGCCCCAAATCCAGCTTGTCATTGATTTACAGCCATTTGAATATTCGCTCATGACAGCTGCAGTTAAGAATCCTCTGGGTTTCATGGAGCTGGACTGGCTCTGCCCCACTGCCCACATTGGGAAGACCAGATAGTGACTCTGCCGGTCATGTGCTTTTGTTTACATTGTATGGGTCACTATTTCACCGGAGAGAAAAAAAAAAAAGTCTCGGAGAAACATGTTCAACAATACCAATTAGAACCATAATGTGACCCAGAAGGAGAAGCTCTTGAAGAAGTTGTGACTCTGCGGCTGCAGCAGGACGTTTCAGAATGTTAGTAAAACATATTGTGTGTCTGAATATCTTCATGAATTTAGTTACGTTGTTGATTACTACCAAGTAGCTAAGGCTAGCTACTGCTAACTCTACAGTAAGTGTTGTGGTTTTTCATATTATACTGAATTCATCAGACCCTCAGACTCTACAAAACCTCCGTTTGATTTGATCTACAGTCTCTATCAGCACAACATCGAAGACATGAAAAATACCTCACAAAAAAAAATGTTGCCTCTTTTCAAACTAACCAGCCTGCTGCTTCAAAAAGTGATATAAAGTAAGTAAAAGTAATATCAAATCAGAGCATTTTACTTACTCTTCCCTCAATTGCAGTAGAGTCAGGTATAGTTGGTACAGATCCATGCTTTATTAAGCGTTGTACTGGCTGACATTATGAAAACACTCATACATGAAGTGCTGGAGCATGCATAGAAATATTTGGGAAGTCTTGTTGGTAGATTCCCATTAAAAATAAAATGAATCCACTGGGTCCTCACAGGCTTATTTGAAGGTAGTAAAAATGGACTCCTCTGCTCGTTGATATAGTTAACGGTGCATCCGAGGTGTTTTACTCTTTGTTTACAGGCTGCATAGCGAGGTGCATGCAGAGCGCAGTGAGTGTGAGCATATCAGAGGGAAGATCTATCTTGAGTGGAAGTGGCTAAAAACTGCAACTGACACGAGTCGGGTGTTGCTTTCTGACTCATTCATTGGAGCACACACTTTAGAAAAAATTAAACAAGCCCAAGAAAGACAAGACAGACCTTTTTCACTTCTAGGGCATCATTTAGAAAGTCAATTTTGCATGTCTTCTTTAATGTAAACAGATCAGATCAAAGTCAAGATTTTTGAAGTAAACCCAAAATATCAAGAATATAATCAAAACTTGTTTTGCCAGAATTCCCCTCAATTTGCCCCAAAAAAGGCAATTTTCCGACTTGCACGAGTTTCCTGTAACTGTTTTAAGCTCCACAGAATTTTCTTATAGTTTCCTTTTGTATGTGCACTTTTGATTTTAACACAAATCAGAAAAGGCAAAATCTGGTGACTGGCGGGTGAGGCGCCTGGACCACAGCTTGGAAACCATTGATTGCTCACCATCAAAACATAGAAGAATCAAATATGATGATTAAAAAAAGACAAAATGTTGAGTTAAGTTTCATCTTATTTCTCAAATTTTCTAAATTAATCTTAAAGGAAATATAAAAGATGGAATACACATTGTCTCTGTTAGAGCCGAATGTCTTGAAATTATTGTAGCTAAAGTTACTTTGTAATGGCCAAACTACTTGAACACAGTTTAAGTGGTCTGATCTTTTTAAAGACCTGCAGATGACAAAATATGATCCGACAATAAAACTGTGCACAATCATACAGGGATAAACACACAGTCATCAGTCTTGGTGGATTAATGTTGCATTGACTCACCATCATATTGTGGTAGGACAGTGAATATTATCAGATTTTTCACTACACAGTTTTGTGTTTTTATAGATGTTCACAGATTAATATCCGGAAACTCCTCCCCTCCACTTCAGATTCAGTCCAGCCACTCTTGCAGGGCCATCTATTTAACCATTTATGTGACTCAGCCAGCCAATAAAAGGAAACATTTTCCATGTGGTTTGATTTAAGCAGCACATATCTGTGGCTGGGTTGTTTGTTTCTGTCTGCTGACTTCAGTGGTGGAGATTTTTGCACCGTGAGTCGGCGATCGTCTAAAGCCGGTTAAGAAATGCCCCAAGTCCCGACCTGCCCTGTGCAGCCTGGCTTTAGAGCCCCTTCCCTCCTTCGCACCGCTTCCCGCCGACGTAGTGTGCACAAACACGGATTGTCAGTGAACAAACATGTTGGGAAGAAACCTCCGTCCCAGTGAGACTCAGTACTTTTCCACCCCATTATCACATGTGCAGCAAGGGAAACAACACTGTATTATGCAGCTCTTTTACACGGCAGAGGGCCTCGTGTGATTGTTCTGCTGAAGAGAAAACAGAAGAAAGTGAGTGAGTCACATGAGGCGTTTTCAAGGTTTAGCCCAGAGAGCATATTTTGGTGTGCCAGATGAATCATCAGCAGGGTGTGTCTCTTCACTGTCCGCCGACCCCAACCGCTCATGTTTCCTCTTCATCCCATCTCACGATCACAACAAACTGTGAAAACCTTTACAACTGGCCGGGCTCAGAGTGGCGTGCTTCTTTCGTGTGTTCAGGCTCACATCATTCATCCGTCTTGCAGACGCTGTTCGGGTTCCTCTAAAGGTTGTTTCTGCAGCTGTGAATCTGCAGAGTGAAAAATGAATCCTGCAGATTTCAACTTCACTTCAAATTCTTACTTTGTCAGGTCACAGCAGGTAACATGAGAGTTAAAGGCTGAAGCTTCTTTATTTGGAGAGACTTGGTATTGTGTGAGCTGGCTCATTGTCAGAAATAGTCAAAGCTTCCTGGAACAATTCAACGCTTGTGTTATTAGTAACACCCGTGGTTTCCCTGCAGGCCAGAGCAATATTTGTGGTAATAAACTTACTGTAACATTGGTTTAAACATCTGACATGTTGGCTTCTTTGTCTTGTAAAGTTTATTATTATAGAAATTTTAAAAATGAAATTGTTAAATTGGCAAAACTTACATGATCAGATTCAGGCGGTAAAGTATTGCTTTCTATCTCTTGATTATGAACGCCATCTGAACTAAACTCAACTTTCTTTCCCTGAAACTTCAAAAATATTCAAAACTTTAACCCGTTATGTGGAACACGTTGAAATACCTGGAAAATTTCAATTCCAGGGTCTCACTGAAGACCCAAGGATTATGAACATCTGTAAAAATAATGCCAATCATATGTGATTATTAATTAAACGTAAACTACGATACATAAAAAATGTTCTATGTATTTCTGTTGCCAGACTCTTAAAAAATCCAGCACAACCAGCACCTATTTCAAAGTTTGGCAGAAATATGTATTTTATCTTGTTAGTACGAAAGAAATATCAACATTAACATCTTATTGTTGTCACCAAGAACATACCCAGAAAGTCATATTTAGAGTGTCACACATATAATGATGCATATTTAGTAGACAGTAGCACTTAGTAGCGTGTAGGGGATGAAAACAAGACTATACAGCTCTTTAAGAAAAATTTTTAGTTGGAAAAATGGGGGGAAACATAGGACTGTAGTCAGTTTTGTCCTTTCCAACAAATTTGTCTGAAAATATCATGTTGGTGTTTTTATCCCCATGTCTGTATTTCAGTACTGTTGACAGTAGAATTTTATAATTCTTAAGGCTTTCCCAGGAATGCCTGACAAGGGTTAAACTGGGATTGGATCTAACAAAGTAGGCCTCCAGGAGCACCTGGGACATTTCCCAGTGGCCTGGTCTTTTTGTGTGCCTGTAACCTGTGCTGGTCTAAAACAAGCTGCCATAGACCACCTGTTTAAAACATGCCAGAATTACTGTACAACAGTGCTTCCTGGTCCCCAGTTTATCCCTGTTGATTTTCGTTGTTAATTTCCTGACATTTTAATAAACATTAGGTTGTTTATTTTTTTTTTAACTTCTCCGAAGGCCAAATGGTCACATAGCATAGCTGCCTTCAATTGTCCTGCTGTGTATTGAATGTGATTTGACTGACGGGCTGAAGTTGTAGTCACATGGCAAAGGCTGGAGTAGGTCAGAGCAGCACCACATTTCCCATCAAAACCTCCATCCAGGAGAAATATTTCATCTTAAAGGCCAGTATAAGAGTCCTTTTTACTTTGGTACTTCAAGGTCCCGTTTACACGATGTTTCAAGTGAAAATGCTTTTTTTTTTTTTAGCATTTTCATTTAGACAGACAGCGAATTGGATTGCTATTATGGCCACTCTCAAGTCAAACTAACAAGTCTCAGGAGAATATGGACTGGGAGTCATGTTGAGTCATATTGTTCATCTGTTCGTACCTGCAGAAGAATATTTACTATGGTGGTGGTGCACATGTGCAGTATTCGCAATTCAGTCGTATACTTAATGTAAAGCAGCATACCAGTTTAGCCTTTTCTATTGAAACCGTTAGTGTAAACAGGCTCTCAGATTAACATCAGGTATTTGCAAGTCTTCTTTAATCAAGGGTTTGTGTACTTTAACTGTGTGTCTGTGTCTGTGTGTAGGTAGCAGCACAGCCTGCATCGTGGTGTTGGATCGGCAGAGTCACCGGCTCCACACAGCTAACCTGGGAGACTCTGGTTTCCTGGTGGTACGGGGAGGGGAGGTGGTCCACCGCTCAGACGAACAGCAGCACTACTTCAACACGCCTTTCCAGCTGTCCATCGCTCCCCCAGGGGCCGAAGGAGCCGTCCTCAGCGACAGGTGAGACGCCCCTCATCAGTCACACAAGTGGAGGTGATTGCTAACTGATAGACTGGAGTTCATATGTTTCCTGTACAGCGGAGAGAACAATAGAGATGTGACAAAGGCGCTTCACTGCAGAACATTTGGCATCGACAGCTGTAGAGACGGCACTGTGCAGAGATGCAGTGTGTCAGGGGCCACGTGCTGCTCTGTCTCGTTGCAGCAGCGTGCTCAGCAGCAACTCAGTAGACTAAAGGATGCATGTTGGATGAGCGCCAGGCTGTCCTTCTTACTCAGGTCAAAGTCTGTGTGGGTTCGACAGGCCAAGCAGAGAGTCCCTAGCCAATCACGTGCCAGCATTCCCACCCACCTTTTCACTCGTTTGTCCAGAAGCAGATTATCTTTTTGGTTTTTTTTTTATAGTCTGTTTGGAAAACCGATCTGTGATAAACTACAGATGAACCTGCACTCACAGTCCCTGGTGGTACAGAGAATATTCTCTCTAATTCTTCTGAATAAATTCAGTTTAGATTTAACTTGGCTCCATGCATTCATCTTCTGTGCTTTATCAACTGGATCTGCTGATCCAGCAGACTTTGAGAGAGGGCAGCTTCCACAGTGAACCTCCATCATAGAATCAACACAAACAACCTCACCAACACCTGAAGTAAAGCTATCTGGGCTCTCTTTCTTAATTTAGATAATGTTATTCACCTTAGTCACATTCAAGACCTCATTTACTTTGAAAGAGATAATTTTCACTGGCTCATTTTACATGTACATCAGCTGACCATACGGCTTTTCACCAGCAGCAGACAATCCCCCCGAGGAAAATAACGAGTGAAATGAACAAAAAACAAACAAAAATATAAGGTACACTATGTTTGAACCTGAGAAAACGTCCAGCAGTGAATCACTTCCACTGCTGCCTTCAGTTTGGGAAGGAATACTCCTATTTACTCTCATTTAGAAGCTATAAGAACAAGAAGAAAGTTCAGCAGTGACGTCAGCCAGCTGCCCCCCCCCCCCAAATTTTCTTT
>OMNM01039116.1:20571-31017 GCA_900302745.1 Parablennius parvicornis | reverse complement strand
ATATCAAGGCAGAAAGAATAAAAAAAAACAAAAGAAAAACAAAGTTTTCCTCTCAAAATAATAAATGAATAACGGTAATAATAATATAAAATAAATCAAGAAAACATAATCAGATGAATATTCGAAAAGGAGTGAGAAGAAGTAAAACTTTTTTACTCCCACCCCTTGTCCTAAACTAAACGGCATAATCAACTTCCTTCCATTTCTTACATACATACAAAGATAGATACATACATGCCTGCACACACACACACACACACACCCAAGACACACACGTGCATACAGCCACATACATGTCCGATGCATTACATGAAATATATAAACACATACACACATATATATATATATACATACACACATATATATGCACATACATACACACATATACATACAGATATTCACATATGTCCGTTCATATATACCTACAGACAAACAAAAGCCCATTCCCACACACAAGCACACATACAGTACACACATCTTAAATAACTCATGTGCTGTAAGTAAGACGTACTTAACATTCCATATTGCATACACACCTAATTAAACACTCATGCATTATTACGTATACCCTACAGACATAGCCTAATACATCCATCTACAGTCCCACATATAAATCTAGATATACCATACGCACACAAACATACACACATACACACATACACTACAAGCAAGACTAGCAAAACTAACCAATGCAAGTAAAGAAAAGAAACAAATAGAAATAACCAAAATAAATGACTAGACATTTGCCCCTAAAACACCCTAGTGATTGGCCAAACCTTCTTCATCCTCATACCTTTTGAAAATCATATTTTTATACAGTATTTTAAACTGTCTCATATTTGAGCATTGCTTCAATTCCACACTACATCCGTTCATCAGTCTCACCCCAGACTGATAGACTTTAAAGTTACATTTCCTCCTTAGCTTGTAACACTCTTCATCATTTTTGAAGAATTGTTGAATATTCCCTGGTAATAAATTTGTTTTGCTTTGAACATTATTTGTGCTGTTTGGTATTGCACAATGTCCGTAAGTTTAAGTAATTGTGACTTCAGAAATAATGCGTTTGTGTGATCCTGATAACCGGCTTTGTGAATGATCCGTATTGCTCTTTTCTGTGGGATATTTATTGAAGATAATGTGGTTTTGTAGTTGTTGCCCCAAATCTCGGCAGAGTACTGCAAATAAGGAGAGACTAGTGTACAGTAAGGAGTATGGAGTGATTTGCTATCTAAGATCTCCTTTGCTTTATTTATTACTGCAATGTTTCCAGAGACCTTGCTCTGTATATGTTTGATATGTGTTCCCCAGCTAATTTTGTCATCTATAATTACCCCCAGAAATTTAATTTCATTAACTCTCTCTATTTCTCTCCCCTCTAGTTTTATTGTTAGCTGTGCGTTCATTTTACAATTGCCAAATAAGATTATTTTTGTCTTATCTATATCTAAATGTAATGATAATCTGTTGCTGTCAAACCATTATTGTAATTTGTTCATTTCTGTGGTGATGTCCTCCTGCAATTGTACTATGTTGTCCCCCGAGTGAAAAATATTAGTATCATCAGCAAACAGTACAAAATACAGAATTTAGAAAACCTTATACATATCATTAATATATAAAACAAAAAGTTTGGGAACCAATACTGACCCCTGGGGGACACCACAAACAATCTCCAGACATGATGAGAAAATATAGCCCTACTTTACAAACTGTTGTCTCCCACTTAAATAGCTTTTGACCCAATCAAGCACTATTCTCCTGATGCCATTTCGTTCCAGTTCATTGATTAATATGTTGTGGCTGATCGTGTCAAATGCTTTCTTCAAGTCTATGACCACCCCTGCAGCATATTTCTTGTGGTCTACAGCATTTGTGATTAATTCTATTGCTTCAGTTATTGCCAGTGTTGTTGATCTATTTGATCTAAATCCGTACTGATTCTCTGCACATATGTTGTGTTTTTCTAAGAATGAGTCTAATCTGTTGTCAAAGAGTTTTCCAGTATTTTTGAAAATTGGGGTAATAATGAGACCGGTCTGTAGTTGGTGAAATGATGCTTGTTCCCAGTTTTATATAGAGGTATGACCTTGGCTATTATCCTTTTATTTGGAAATGAACCAGTTTGAAATGAAACATTGCATATGTATGTTAATGGTTTGGAGATGCCCTCAATTATCTTTTTCACTAGTGATATATCGATATCATAACAATCTGTAGATTTTTTATTCTTGCTTTTAATGACAATATCCAATATTTCTCATTCTGTCACAGCTTTAAGAAACAAAGAACAAGGATTTCTTTGTGGTATTTGCGCTCCATATTTCCCAGTATCAGGGATTAGTTTTGCTAGTTCAGGTCCAATATTTACAAAGAATTAGTTAAATCTGTTAACTACTTCATTGATGTTACAATTTTCCACATTCTTATCAATAAAATACTCAGGTAAACTATTGTGTGTATTGTTGTTTCTCATAATATTATTTAGTATCTTCCATGTTCCTTTAATGTTATTTTTATTATCCTCTATTATCCTTTTATAATAATCTTTCTTACTCACTCTTATAATATTAGTTAACTTATTTTTATATTTTTGTTCTGCCTCTATAGTTCTCTGTCTAATGAAGTCTCTGTAAAGTGTATTCTTCTTTTTACATGCATTTTGTAATCCTATCGTTATGCACAAATTACTACAATATGCTAGTTTTTTGTTGTATTTCTTAATTGGACAGTGTATCATATAATAAAGTAAACATTTTTAAGAATTCATAATATATTTGATCAACATTGTTATCATTATATATTGCATCGCAATTCTGTTCCAACAGTTCATTTCTTAGTGCGTTTATGGTTTCCTCTGTCTTTACTCATCTGTATTCTGTTTTTTTGTCTATTTTTTCCCCAAGGTTTGTATTATTAACTGTAAATACTGGGAGGTGGTCACTAATGTCGTTAATCAATAATCCACTAATTGCCTTATTATTTTTGTCATTTGTGAATATGTTGTCAATGAGCATTGCAGAAATAGATGAAATCCTACTGGGTCTGGTGATTCTCGGAAAAAAGCTCATACTGTTCATTGTATCGATAAACTCATTTGTAGGTTTGTGGTTGTTGGCATTTTAAAGATCAATGTTCCAATCTGCACATATAAAAACTGTTTTGCTACCTATATTTGAAAACATACTTTCCATCCATTCACTGAGAATTCCAATGCTAGAATCTGGTGTTCTATATATACACAACTCACAATAATATTTTTGGCAATTTTCTTGTGGATTTCAACTGACGAGCATTCAAGAACATTATTCACCACAGTTGTCATTCCCTCTATAACCTTGAAGTCTAATGTTTTATTTATATATATAGCCACTCCTCCACCACTTTTTGTTCTCTCTGTTTTATATGTGAGTTCATAACCCTCCATTTCAAAGGTTGTTCCTCTTTCAATATTGATCCATGTTTCTGATATTGTAATGATATTGAAAGGGTGTGAAAAAGTATTCACATAGTCCTTAATTTTTTTTTAAGTTTGCATATAAGCTTCTACTTTTAAAATGAATAATTGATAATTTACCCATAGATTTAACATCCTGGTTGTATTGATCATCTGTATAGTAACAACAATTATTAACGTGGAGAAAAAATTATTGTACGGGTCTATATCCTGTTCCAAGTGCAGAAAGTTGTGATCAGTGTACTCAAAAGTTTTCAGTTCCAGTTCTTCATAGTCAAGTATTCTCTGTGCGATGTCGTTCATGTCCCCAGGTGTATAGTGAGTTCTGTCAGTGCGTGAAGTCATGTTTGTGTTTTGTGTGTTTCCACCGTATCCAGTCCAGTCCTAATCCAGTCCATGCCATGATGGTACAGTATAATCCAGTCCGTGCCATGATGATGCAGTATAATCCAGTCCATGAGATAGTGATGCAGTATAATCCAGTGACATTCATTGGTATTTGTCTAGTTCAGTGATGCTACGTATGCAGATCACTCTGGCTTCCTCTGGAGTCCCGTATAGTTTTATGACTACTTTGCAATTTAAAGTCCATGTGTTTTGTATTTTTCTCTGTTTTTTGAGTTGTCATGCTTTCCAGGCTATGTCAGAATTGTGTTTGGCTAGGTGCTCATTCATGAAAACATTTGTTCCCTTCATCTTTCTACCTTGTTTGTTTCAGCAGGTCGAGTTTGTGTTTCCTGTTTGTGAACCGGAGTGTTACGGCTGTTTTCTCACTGACGTTTCTCCTGGTGAGAGGGTGGCAGGCCTCGATGTTATTACAGTCCAACTCGATCCCCTTGGACCATAGAAACTCAGCCACTGTTTTTTCATGGAGCTAACATCCAGCTCATCAGGCTAACCCCCCTCACTCTCCTTGGCCACCACCCGCGCGTATGACCGGGGTTTGATTTTGAGTCTGGTGACAATCACATCATTCACCCTGGTGTACTCTTCCAGGTTCGCGACTCTGCTTTCCAGATGCTGAATGCGCTTATCCTTGTCAGCATCCTGTATTCACAGTTGAATTAATTTCTCGACCAGATCCATGATGCTCTTCTGCTGTTTCCTAACAGCAGAAAGTTCCTCCGTGATGAAGTTGAGAGCCTGTTTTATCTCCTCCACTTCCTCCATTGACGGGGCTTTCCTCAGGGGCATCTTTAACCACTGACACCCGGATCCAGGCTAAAAGCGAGCCACACCAGGTAGTCAGAAGTTGTCTTGGTAGTTATATCAGAAAAGTTCCCACGCTATCAAACACTTACCCGTCAGGCCGCGATGCTATCAAGCATACGAAGTGGGGTCAGCAGATCTTGGATCCGTACCACTGACGATCAAAGTGAGGGAATATATTTGTTGGAGTCATTAGCTTTCCTCTGTTGAATTTGCTGTTTCTTTGCATTAGTTGGTATTAAAGCCCTAAGCTCCTCGTTGGATTTGATGTCTCATCATGACTGGTGGTGGTGTCTCTTGTCCGTCCTTGTCGCTGCAGCTCCTCCAGGTTCAGAACTGAGATTCTGTTAACTGTAACATCCAGTCCATCACCACCGTCTCCTCCCTGTGGTCTAGTTACGGTCCAGCCCAAGTGAGTTCTAACAGCATAAGGTCCATTGTCCACACTACTGATGACTTGTAGTGGTTCCAACAACTTTGGCACATTTGTTACAATCAACAGCTCAACCTCTGAGTCAATCTCAAGTTAATGAACTCCTGTCAGGTGAGGCCACTGCTGCAGATTCTTTTGACATGGAATATTTCCCTTCTGTTTGGCAAGTCACAGTAAGTCCCACCATCCAAGGCTGCCACTTCCAGGCCTGTGACCACACAGCTGTTAACAACCTTCTCCTGACCCATTGTCGGTAAAAGGATTTGTGTCCTTTTTCCTGAGAGGTTGAGCTTCTTCATGAGGTTATTTGTGCAGAAAACTGCAGTGCTGCCTTGATCTAAGTAGGCATACGTTACAATCGTGTGATTACTTTTCTTTGATTTAATCTGCACTGGAACAATTGGAAGCTTGAACTCTTGATGGCCAACCCCAGTGACACCATTGGATACCAAAGTGCAGCCCACTGCAGCACGTGGTTCTTCTCCCTCCTTTTCCTTTAAGTAGATATGAAGCACTGTGGGATGCTTCAAACTGCACACCTTGCACAATCCCTGCTGATGTGTCCTGTACACACAGCCAAAAAAGGCTCCTTTCCCTCTTAAAAAGGCAATCTTTTTAGTGTGAGCTCTATTCTCCAGCTCAGGGCAAAACTCCAAAATATTCTCACCTTCAAAAAACAGACAGAATTTCTTTCCTGATGTGATTATGTCTGTTTTCTTCCTTTTGTGGTAATGCGGGGTGCAGAGGTAACTCTCTTTCACCCCTCTGTACACCCCTCACCATCCAGGTTGAGTCTATCCAGCAGGTTGAGGTTTTTAAATACTTGGGAACAGAAATCGACACCAGCCTGTCGTTTGCAAAGCACTGTGATTTCATTTATAAAAAAGCACTACAGCACGTTCACTTGCTGAGGAACCAAGCTTTTAATGTCAGCAGAGCTATCTTAACCCTGGTTTATGTATCACTTATCCAATCCATCATCACATAGAATATCTCTCCTGGTACGGCTCTGGGTGTGCCCTTCTCCTTCTCACTCGTGGAGGTCACCAAGGTGGTTGTTACACCCCGAGAAGGGAAGGAACATATTATGAAGGACAAAGGGAACAAGTTAGGATTTTTACCAATTTATTTGCTTTATTTCTTTTAGTTTGCTCATTGTTTTTACATTTAAAAAGTTGTGGAGTATGGAAAGAAATCGGGTTAAGCAAAAGAAAAAAGAGCACGACAAAACCCATAAATACCCCATGTCCTAAACTAATAAAATACCAAAAGAAGACGTACCTGGTGCGCTGGCAAAACAAAAGAAACGGGTGCGGCACCGAGCCAACCCTGTTCTCGGGCCAACCCTGTACCAACACCTAATCTAAGTAAAGAAAACCCCAAACTTTCTGATGGGAAAAATAAAAGTGAAAACTGGACCACTGGTCCCACCAGGGAAAAGGAACTAAACTAACCCACAATAAAGACAAAGGCGGAAGAGCCAGGGAGAGTAGCCGCCTGGCTGCGCGTCCGACGTGGAGTGAGCGAGAGAGGGAGTGCCCAGCGCTCATAACACTGCCTATTTATTGGTGGAGCGGTGGGCTTTAAAGAGATCTACAAATGTAAATATCAAAAATACAGAAATAATCCCTCAAGAAAACTAATAAGGAAATATTGAGATGAATTTATCTCAGACCAAAAAATCACTTTATATACAAAAAACACAATAAGAAAACAATCATCTTGAAGCCTCAACAGAAGTAGAATAAGAAGAAATAGGAAAACCTTCCCTAATACCTAACAGTGGTTAAAAAACTCCTTGATGGCAAAGAGTGGACGAGATCCGCTTGGAGCTGCTGAAGGCCCTGGATATTGTGGTGCTGTCCTGGTTGACACGCCTCTACAATATCACATGTGCGGTACCATCTGACTAGCAGCAGACTAAATATCTGAGGCGCAGCCGGGGGCCGGAGGGCATCATGTGGAGTGTGTGTGTGTGTGTGTGGGGGGGGGGGCATCTCTGATTTTTGCAGATGAGGTTGCCCTTCTGGCGCCATCGCATGAGGGCCTCCAGTGTTCACTGGAATGGTTCGCAGCTGAGTGAGAAGTGGCTGGGATGCGGATCAGCACTTACAAATTTGAGTCCATAGTTCTCTCACAGAAAAGGATGGCATGCCCTCTTCTGGTGAGGGGGGGTTGACCTTCCCCAGATGGAGGGGTTTAAGTATCTCGGGTCTTATTCACGGGTGATGGGAAGAGGGATCGTGAGATCGGCCACAGGTTCAGACAGGTGGCTGCAGTAATGCAGTCATTGTACCGGATCATTGTGGTGAAGAGGGAGCTGAGCTATAAAGCGAAGCTCTCTGTTTACCGGTCGGTCTACATCCCCATCCTCACCTATGGTCATGAACTTTATTTCATGACCAAAAGAATGAGATCGTGAGCACAAGCGACCGAAATGAGGTTTCTCTGCAGGGTGGCGGGCCTCACTCTTTGTGATATAGAGAAGAGCTCAGTCATCTGGGAGAGACTCAAAGTCGAGCCACTACTCCTCCACATTGTGAAGAGCCAGTTGAGGTGGTTTGGGCATCTGATTAGGATGCCCCCTGGTAGCCTCCCTTTGGAGGTCTACAAGGCACGTCGAACTGGGAGGTGACCCCAAGGTTCACCTAGGACTCGCTGGAGAGATTATATCTCTGGCTTGATCTGGGAGCGGCCTGGAGACCCCAGGCCGCTGGGTAGACACCCAGAATAGCTGGAGGAAGTTGCTGGGGACATGGGTGCCTGCGCTTCTCTGCTCTCTATTCTGCCAACCGCTACCCCAAATGTACTACACAGGAGGCAAATGCTATAAAGTCCTTCTGTTCATTACCTCCACCAAGGTGGTTATGTTTTCAGATGTGTTTGTTTATCTGTCTGTCTGCTTGTTTGTTAACAACATAACTCAATAAGTTATGGACGGTTTTTGATGACAGGAAACATCCAAAATGGGACAAGTAACAGGTGATTACATTTTGGAGGTGATCCGTTTCATTGTCTGGATCCAGGAATTATTTAAGGGATTCTTCATCATTGCGAGATAGGGCCATTTTCCCTATACCTATGTGTAAATAACTTCACAATAAATGACCAGGTTGCTTGGCAAAAATATACATGACCTGGACATAATAGTTTCTGCAATTTGTCATCGTATGATCCAGATCCTGGCAATATTCTGGATACTGCGATGCAGAACATGGAAAAAGTAGGGGGTCATTGGAATTTTCAACACTGTAAGGTAACAAATGATGGTACAGACATGCAATTAACACTAAATTGTAGCTGACAATCTGCTGAAAAACAAGTATGTCAAGGGATTTGATATATCTTCATTGCTTATGGAGCCATTTCATAGTTGGTCTCAATTCTAAGGATATGTCTTATTGTTCAAGAAGTATAAATAAATATAGGACTATTATTTTTGTTTCACATTAAAATATGGGGAAACTGAGCTGCTTGGCGGAGGTCTGCGCTCTCCCAGTGCTTTTCTAGTTACCTCCGCCAAAGAGGTTATGTTTTTGCGAGGGTTTGTTTGTCTGTCTATCTGTCTGTTTGTCTGTTAGCAGGATTATGCAAAAACTTAAACGGTAAAAACGGTATCTTCCAAAAAAAATTTCAAAAGATGTGTCTTGACCCAACTTAGATTCCATTAAATTTTGAGAGTGATCCGGATAATAATTTGGATACTAAAAAATGTCAAAGATCCTGTTTTTCCCCTTTGCTTATTATTGAGCTGCTTTCAAAAAATCATATCTTTCCGAGATCATATCTCATTGACTTGTAAAAATTCAGTGATCTATTCGATGGTCATATCTATTAAGGTGCAATATTTCATCTGGATCGGATCCAGAATAAAGGTCAGGAAAATTCCGGATTTTAAAATTGGAAACCGAATTTACGAGTTTCCAAAAAATCATAACTCTGATTCGGATTAACAACATGGCAGCACTTTGAAGTTGGGAAATTTTAACATTGAAAATACTTTTAATGTCTTAGACGTCAAGTTTGATATTCAGCCTTTTTTGGAGTTTAACATGATTGTGTATGTGGAAAGTTAGAGTGAGGAGAATTTCCTTTGAGTGTGAGTGTGTCGAGTTTCTCAAAAAAAACCGTCTCTCTTTCGTAGGCATGGCCACATTTCTGCCTTTTTGTCCTAACATTATGCATCAAAATTTAGCTACAAGACTTGTGCTTCGAATAAGGGGCCACTTTTGTCTGAGTCTCAATCGGTTCTATCGAAAACAAGCAGTTGTTTGCAGCGAGTGACCAGTCCCTCCCATAGACTCCAATGCTTTTTGCTGACATTTTCTCTTGCTCATATCCAAAGGTTGAGACATGTATCTTAACTCCTCACGGGGACACAGAACCGTTTCAGGACAGGTGACGCTCACTGTGCGTCCAGCTTCCTCTGATGCTCAAGGTGAAAATAAATTTCTGCGACGTCTCACGGTTCTCGAACACTGATCAATAGTTCGGAAGGAGCGCAGTGCATTATGATGGTGCTTCTGACTAGAAACAGTCACACTCAAATACATTGCAGAGACACCATATGACAACACTCACACACGAGCATAAGGAAAGAATCAAGAGTAGGGGAGATGGGGGAGGAGAGGAGCAATTAGTATCGCAAGGTAGCATGCTTTTTAATGCTAATGCTAATGCTAATGCTAGGCTAGTTAGCATAGCAGATTAGTATGTGAGATAAGACCAGGGGTACGTACGAAAAGTCCCTCCTATCGCCTTATCTATCAACTTTCACTTAACCAAACACCTTAAGAAAAGGTGTTTGGAGGCTTCCTAAAGGAATTAGTGAAAGGCGATCATGTTGGTGTGGCAGTCGGACAGCACTTTCATTTAGTGACAACATAATAATCCGACGGCTGCGCAAGTTAGTGACATCTGCCGTGGGCTGGGAATGAACTACAAGTTTCTGAAATGGACTATAAAAAGTGCATTTCTATCACATTCCTCTGTGCCTCTAACCACTTATAAACTCAAATCACAAGGTTTGAATGTAACTCAAAGGAAAAGAGGCTGTGAGGCTACGAAGAACTATAGTGAAACTAAAAAAAGGTCACATTGTGAATGGTTGCACACCTCAGTACAACTTCACAAACCTAGAAGAATGAATTATGTTGAATAAAACATAATGTGGCTAAAATGTCTCTGATCCCTTTTTCTTGAACAACAGTCTCTGTTTTACGTCAATTATGTGATAACATCTGATAATATATATCATATCATAAGAATCAACACACATATCAGTAAACACTGACATGTAGACTTTACTGTGTTTGTTTTACATCATCCAGAACATTCCTAGTTTGGA
>OMNM01039116.1:0-18051 GCA_900302745.1 Parablennius parvicornis | reverse complement strand
AGAGAGAGAGAGAGAGAGAGAGAGAGAGAGAGAGAGAGAGAGAGAGAGAGAGAGAGAGAGAGAGAGAGAGAGAGAGAGAGAGAGAGAGAGAGTGAGAGCGAGAGAAAGAGAGATAGAGAGAGGGAAATAGAGCTTGGTTGCAGCAAGAACTGAAAGATGTCTCTTTCTCTCTCTCTTTGAAAATCTTGTAAATAAATTTAAATTGTTGAAATTCACCCGAGACAATTTCTTTTTTAAAGCATCATTGTATTGGTTATCAAAGAAAAGAGAAAATGCTAAGTTCAATATTTTACAGTCACACACAATTACTCACAGTCGTATAGTAAAATGTGTCAAAGCAAGGAGAGCAATATTGCAAAAGATGAATAAAATATTTCCATCGATTTCTCTGTCTTTATCCTTCTATCTACATGTATTTACAGATGACAAGAGAACACGACTACATGTGGAGAGCTTCCTGTCTAGATGTCGCCCTGCTGACTGAGCCTGCAGGTTGTTCTTTAGGAGCAGCTGGGCAGCCATCCTCGCTCGCACATGTCTTCCTGCCAGGTCCCTGTGGTCGCCCTCAGCATCACCTGGTTTGTCTCCATCATCATCCCTGGACTTTCCTCCACCTCCATGATGTCACCTGCTGCCGCACAGATGTTGTGGAGGATGCTGCAGGCAGCAACAAGAGGCTCTCAGAAAGATGGAGGCCAGCGGATTGGCGTGGTGTCTGTGGTGCCTGTCAGTTAAAATTCACATGGAAAACATGATAGATTGTGATGTAATCGTGAACCAGAATTTATTGTGCATCCTCAGAGTTCATGATTGTGGTTGCTGAGATACCGCAGGTTGCTGGTAGGGGTGTCCTCCACCGCCCAGTAGAAAGTACCTGGTAGATACAGTACTTCCTCCATCGCCCAGTAGAAAGTAGATACAGTACTTCCTCCATCACCGAGTAGAAAGTACCTGGTAGATACAGTACTTCCTCCATCGCCCAGTAGAAAGTAGATAAAGTACTTCCTCCATCGCCCAGTAGAAAGTAGATACAGTACTTCCTCCATCACCGAGTAGAAAGTACCTGGTAGATACAGTACTTCCTCCATCACTTAGTAAAAAATACCTGGTAGATGCAGTACATCCTCCATCGCCCAATAGAAAGTACTCAGCTCGTACCAGTGCTTGCAGGTTCATGGGGGAACAGCGCAGGACAAGAGCATCACGCACAGAGTCCCAGTTGCAAATGTACACATCAATAAACCTCCTTTGGCGTCACAAATACTTGCACTATGATAGAGAGGGGAGCTTTTTGTTTAGGTAACAGTTTTGTTGTAGCTCTGTAGGAGGAAGTATTGGGATGTGGCAGCATCAAACAGCTCCAGCAGCAGCAGAATGCCTGAACGACAGCAAGGAGCATTAGTGGCAACATAATGAAGCTCAATCGAAACCCTGAAGCTGGAGTCACGTCACCTCCAGGAAAGAAGATGGACAGGATAGAAACATTATTATTAACCTGTTTATCGCTGCAGGGCGTCTGTTCCTAGGAAATAAAAGAAAGAACTTTACAATTTTTAAAAACAATGTCATTTTTCTATGGAAACAATGATTTTAACTTATTTGTGTTTTTACTGTTGTAGGTTCTCTTAAAGTTTGTTAAATAAAGTTTCCTTTAACTTCTGACTTCTGCTTGTTATCTTTCTTTGCTTGACAGTTTAAGCCATGTATGTACAGTATTTATGTATTTATTCTAATTAGAAACAATTAGTGCTGATGATTAGTGTGCTTAACTGTAGGATGTATATTAGACCAATGTAATCCAGTACATATTAACGACATGACCAGAAGGATGACAGTAGCAGTCAGGTATATGGAATGCTGGTTAATTTATTTAATATACATCAGGGATCCTCAGTTAAACAAACAGTAAAATATTTGTTGTTTTGGAACATTTTTAACCAGCTGCTTTTTTGTTACTAAATTCCAATGAGATGAAGAGTAATATAAAGGCTGTATATGAGGCTAGAAGTAATAGTAACACTACTCTACACAGAATTTGTGACAGAAAAGGTACAAACTATTTTACCACAATGTTGTAAAATTTAGATCATCCCATAATGTCATGAACAAAACAGCCACCTACTTGCAAGTAGTTACTCGTGACTACGGCGAGTACGAACTGGTGAACTGGCGTTATAAGAAAACAGCCTGTCATTTTTTGAGCATTTGGAATGGTATGAACTGGCTGGAACCAGCAGATGGCGGTAGTGCAACTTAATGGATGCTAACTGCCTTTGAAACCAGGTAAGGAAGAAAAAGAAGAGGGGGGGCGAGGATAGTCATGGACGAAAACGCTGCTGATAAGAGGTAGCGAGAATTGAGTCATCAGGGACGGTGAGGGCGGTGGAAAACAATATAGATAGATTGAACCAGCAGAAGCCTCGACTTAGAATCCTGAGCGGTGACATTTCGTACATGGCTGCGGCCACCAGGGGGCGCAACAACGGGCGCAGCTCCCTCTGAGAGGCCGGAAGCGGAGACAGCAGTGGAGGCAAACACTGCGCACCGGCTCGGTCTCTTTGTCCATCCGCCGCTCCGCTGAAGACGTCCGCAGCGACACAATGGCCAACGTCGCCGATACCAAACTGTACGACCTCCTGGGAGTGTCCCCGTCCGCCACGGAGAACGAGCTGAAGAAGGTAAAGGCCGCAGAGGACCGAACCGGTCCCGGAGCCAGCCACCAAGCCACAGCACGATTCGACCCGTTAAACAAGCTCACGGAGCCGGTCTCGTTTGCGAAGCCGGTTACAGAGTCGTTCACATAGACAACCGTTGGAGCAGCACATTTCTGCTGGTTAAAAGCTGCTTCCTCAGCCGCAGCACGGTTCTGACTGTTAAAGCAGCTCCAATCAGGAAATGCGTCGCTGTGTCCCGCTAGCTAGCGTTAGCCGCGGAGCCCGCTAGCCCGATCCGGCCCTTCACGTGACGGCCCTCAGGGGCTTCTGAGCGCTTCAGCCGCGGAGAGGACGGTTCTTTCCGCAGGGTTTAACCGGGACTCGGCCTGTTGTTTATCGGTTGTAACAAGCCTGTTGACAGAGATAAGGTTATCTCACAGCCGGGTGGTTAACTGTGACCTCGCCATCTTTCGTTCGCATTGTTGGTTCGTTAAAATCTCCACATGGATTTAAAATTGTTTGTGGAAGCACTCATTTACTATTAACCACCTGGAAGAATGCAGATTTGTTTGTCCTCTCATACATTTAGGGAAATGTGGCACAAATGTCTTATCGAAACCTTTATAACCCTATATTGGACTGCTATGAACTTATGTTATATACTGTATTAAATCTATTTGTTTAGATCAAGAAGCATTTTGAACCACCATTGACCTTTTTCCTTGTGAGGTCAAATTATCACTATAAAAGTTATTGTATGTTCACATCCAGGAGTTGACAGCCTTCTCTCTTTTGTTAGGTTGACTTTATCACAGACCTTTCCTCCTTTACTCCGGTGTTTTCCAGTTGTTCTCTTCAAGTTTCTCCTCTAAGACCAACCTGAACGTCCAGTTCAGTGATCTGAGGACTGTTCATAGGAGACATGTTTCCTCCTGATCCTTATGAAGATTTTTTAATGGATTATTGTTACAGTACAAAGCAGCGGCTTAATTACTGACCACACTGTAACTCATGATAACAAAGTGCAGCTCCTATTTATCTACTAGAAATATAGCAGGAACATGAAAAAATGAAGGTTTTATGTGTATATATTTCCTAAAAAGAAAATTGCTTTCATTCACATCACAAGAGGGAGCTGGTGTGCTACCAGTGGTACTTGCTCCACAGATTGAGGATAACTACTCAATTATGAACTGACTCATATTTTCTACTGTCAGCGTGATCAATAAATGTGATTAATGCATATTTATTTATGCCATTGGTTAATACAGTGTGGGAAAAGAGCCTGTAACAGCTGTAACCCCCTCACACTGTTGTTACGCTTGTGGTTTCACACCAAGGTCCCATTTACACAACATTTCCAAGTCCATATGCAAAACTACTTTTGCAATACTGTTTGGATGACAACAGTTCTCAGTCGCTATAAACAATTTTCTTAAAACGCTCGGGTTCAGTCTCATTGTATATCGCAGAACGCTGCTGCTGCACAGTCACACTGTGGACACATGCTGTAGTACATCATTCTAATGCACATGCACAGTAGCTGGACAATAAGAACAATGTTTTTTCCTGAGTGTCATGAGTCCTGGTCCATATTCTCCTGGACGTTTTATTTTGACAGTCACCAAAATAACAATCCAACGTAGTCGTCTGTCCACTAGAATGTATGAGTTCTCCGGTTGTACAAGTTTAGAGCAGATTGTTCTCTGATGCATGTGTGTGTGGTTCCATTACAAAAACAAGCAACAGCACCAAATCGTTTTTAGCATTTCTGCCGTAGACATACCGTATATTGCTCCACACAGCGCAGTCAATGCTACTGGCCGGCGCTGACTTGGAGAATAGACGCTGACTTGGAGAATAGACGCTGACTCCCAGTAGTGGCAAAAAAGAAACTAGCCAGCACCATTACGATGAGGTGAATTACAGCTAAACTGAGTTAAATGCATTCACTATAACTCATCTGGTTTTCGACAGCTTTGTAATTAATTAAAAATGAGCCATAGGCTTAGGTTAAAGGTGTGTTTATAAATATTAGTTTCACATCACAGAGGTTTCACAGAAACCATCCTGATGGATGGACTCTTTGAAAAGTGATTTGTACAGCTCAGCATGACTTCACTATCTTGTCATGCTCCTTGATTATGTTTAGCCATAACCAGAAGTCAGAGCTTATTGACCACCTCAAAGAGGCCAATGCGCGAGCTCGAGTTATATAGATCTATGGTTTCCGCAATCTGTGTAGGAAGAAACATCGTTTTCAAAGAAACTGGACTGAAACGTAAATGAAAGAATTATGCGTTTCCAATTCAAGTATTCAACAAATCAGTTCCTTTATACAGGTAATGGATGACAGTAGTAAAAACATGCTGTTGAGAATGAGAGACATTTCATTTAATCAGGATTTTTTCTGGATTTGGTCACAGATACATGTGATTGTGTACATGTCGAATAAGCTTCCTCTTATGCGTTTGAGTCATTACACTCCAAATGCAATATAACCTGTGGTGTTGAAGATATCTGTGGCTGTGAGGTAAGAAGACTCCTCTGTTGTCTTCTGCAGGCATACAGGAAACTAGCAAAAGAGTACCACCCTGACAAGAACCCCAACGCTGGTGATAAGGTAAGAGCTCTCCTCTGCTGTGCATGGGTTGTCTCTTTCAGGGGAATCATTTCTCTGCTCGGATGGGCAGATTTGTTCATGTCAGATTACAAAGACATGTATTCTCTGTTCAGCTTCTCCCTGAAGCCATTTATCAGTGGTTAACATGGTGATATCATCCCATTTTGCAAGAGAAGAAATACAATTTGTTAAATGGGCTCGTTTGCGACTATTATGAAGCTCAATATTTCAAGCAGAAATGACTGGATTTGTTCTGATTCAAACTCCTTGTGAAGCAGCTATAGGTGTGTTTTGAGTTTCTCACACTTCAGATTTTTATGAGGACACACAGAGGATTAGGTCACATAATCAAACAAGAATGACTCTTGGATATTTCCTTAATTCGCACTGTGATCCAAACCTCCGGTATTTCATATTAATAGCATTAAATCTGGTTCTGAACAAGGCATATCAAAAAATAAAAAAACAAAAAATTAGAAGTAAACTCCTGCTCATAGACTTCAATATAACTCCAAGTTATATTGGTCTATGCTCCTTCTCCTCCTGCTAGTATCAGTAGCTTCTGCGTTGTAAAAGTGCTATTCAGCGCTATATAAATGGAGTTGAAATACTGAGGAGCCGTGGAGTCACTGCTTACAGACCTCTATTGTTGTGCTTGCTCTCACCACCGCTCAGTTGATGATTTTAGTTATTCTAGACTAATCTCTCTGGGCATTGACCTTGTATCTTTTTTATTTCACTCCACCTCCTTTTTGTTTCTTTTTTCTTTTTGTTTCTGTCCTCTCGAAAACTAGTTTAAAGAGATCAGCTTTGCATACGATGTGCTCACTAACCCCGAAAAGAAGGAGCTTTACGACCGCTATGGAGAACAAGGCTTGCGAGAAGGAGGCGGGGGCGGTCCCGGGATGGACGACATCTTCTCCCACATTTTTGGGGGTGGGCTGTTTGGCTTCATGGGTGGACAGGGGAGTCGCTCCAGGAACGGAGGTCGCAGGAGAGGAGAGGACATGGTCCACCCACTCAAGTAATCACCATCTTTGTGCACATGCATACAGTTCACTGAGCTTCAGTGAATGCTTGATGCTGATAATGTGTGTTCATGTCTCTCTGCAGGGTGTCACTGGAGGACCTTTACAATGGAAAAACAACCAAACTACAACTTAGTAAGAATGTTCTGTGTAGCACTTGCAATGGGTAAGTTAGACTGACTGTGGTGTCAGTGTGTGATTGAATGTGTTCACTCTGTAAAGGGTGTGTGTGTGTGTGGTCAGACAGGGGGGGAAGACGGGGGCCGTACAGAAGTGTACGGCGTGTCGAGGGCGTGGCATGCGCATCATGATCAGACAGCTGGCTCCAGGCATGGTCCAACAGATGCAGTCTGTCTGCACAGACTGTAACGGGGAAGGTGAGGAGGCAGTGAGCGAACAGCAACAAGGAGTTCCAACAGCTCCACTCACACCATGTCTTTAAATCCTCAGGGGAAGTCATCAGTGAGAAAGACCGCTGTAAAAAATGTGAGGGAAAGAAGGTGGTGAAGGAGGTGAAGATCCTGGAAGTGCACGTCGACAAAGGCATGAAACATGGCCAGAAAATCACCTTTGGAGGAGAGGCTGACCAGGCACCGGGTGTGGAGCCTGGAGACATTGTGCTGGTCCTGCAGGAGAAGGAGCATGAGGTAGGGCAGGACATGCACTCCTTCACACTCTTCTATACTATTGTGTGTCTGTCATTAATGCAGAACTTACTAAGGCCCTGTTCACGTGAATGCGCATTGTTTTTGCATTTTTGTTTCAGATAAATTTTGTGTTTTTACATCAACATTTTTATAGCCATGTCCATTTACACAGAAATGGCAAAAACTCTGAAAATAATGTAGTTTTCTTGTTGAGCCACTAGTGGGTGTTGCTTTTTGTTTTTGTAATGAAAACACACACACATGCAGCAGAGAACGATGAGCTTTAGACATCAAAAGGAGAACACGGACATTCTAGTGGACAGACCACCAAGTTGGATTGTTATTATTGTGACTGGCAAAATAAAACTACCAAGTCCAAGAGAATATGCACTGAGAGTCATGACATGACGGAAGAAACATTGTTCTGATTGTTCATCTACTTAGCATGTGCACAACTACTAGTTACTACGGCCGTAGTGACCAGGACAAGTAGCAGTGTTTTTGCAGTCTGCTAGGAGCCCAAGCGATTTCAGAAAGTGTTTTTCTGTGTTTGCACTGAGATGGAGTCTTTAGCATTTTCAAACATTTCACCTTGAAAGCCGTTGTTAAAATGTATGTTTTCAGTGACTCAGAGAAACATTGTAGTGTAAGTAAACGCTCAAAAAGCTACAACATTTTTGTGTTCTCACTTGAAATCTTTATTGTCTGGATTTGTCCTTTGACTTCACATTTCTGACTTAATGTAGGCCAGAGGCCTTTGGCTTGCAGCTGTGGAGCCACACACCCTCCACAGTGACTCAAATCTTTCAAATGATCAATTTAAGTCTACTGCTCTAAAATGTATTTAATGTAACTTAGTAAATTACACAAAAGAGTTTTTGTTACAACACTAGAGTTTCTGAGCTGTTTTCTTCATTTCCAATGTCAGACATGTTTTCTGGCCTTAGATGATTTACATTTGTATAGAGTCAACCTAAAGAGGGTCTGATATGCAAATAGGAAGAAGTTATGCTGTTAACATTTATCATATTGGCCAAAGTTGCTCACATGAAGATGCCTGAACTGCAATGCAAGCTGGGAAAAAGGGACAAAATATGACAGAATTTGAACAACAGGTGGTTGAGACCTGCTGCAGGATCTTTAAGGATGTGTGGGCATGACCTACGAAACAAGCAAAATGTGTGTAAAATGAAAAGGTTGGGTCAAGATGCATCTTTTGAATTTTCTTAGGAAAATCCGTGAAGACTTTTTGTGTAATCCTACTAGCAAACATACAGACAGCCAAACAAACCCTGGCAAAAACATAACCTCCTTGGCGGACGTAATGATGGATGGCAGCAGGTTGGTGGAGCGTTTGTCAGTGCTGTCGCTCCAGATTTCCGCCAGCTTGTCTTGACACCGTTTGTTCTTGTGCCTGTCTTTGTCGAGGAGCAAACTAGTATTCCTAGGACGGCGTTTACTTGTGCCTGCCTATAATGAGGCACAAAGATTACTGTTCCAAGAGCCGTGTTTTTTTGTTGTTGTTTTTTTAAACCGTCTTCCGCCGTTTTTGGGTGCGTAACTAGTCCTGCAATGTTTGCGCATGTATGCACAAAGCACATCAAAACGTGCAGCATATTCAGGAATAGTGTGCGATGACTTTTGTTATCGATTCGGCTAACAGTTTGCGAAAACCCCTCCGTGAAAAACAACAAATAATTTCGCATTCAAAGCAGTTGGGGACCAAGTAAAAAAACACAAAGAATTCCTCATTTTTCAACACCAGGTGACATCAACATACTTTCAGCTAATCTTGATTTAACTTTTAAAACTTTGCCGTTCTTGTCCTCTATTCAGATGTGAAAACATCTTTTTTCTATCTTCGGCTAATATTGACCTGTCAGCCGTCAAGTTTGATAAAGTTTTCAGTCATTTTGGGAGTTTAACGTGGGAGTCAATGGGGAGAGCTCGAGTGAGGAGATTTTCCTTAGAGTGGGAGAAGCTGTCATTTTATATAAAAAAAAAAAAGTCATCGCCAGGACCACATTTCTTCCTCTGTCTCATCACATTATATATCAAAAACTGAGCTACAGGCCTTGTGCTTCTAAAAAGGGGCCAGGTTTGCCTGTAAATTAAACGGTTCTCTTTAAAAAAAAAAAGTTTTTAAAAGCCTTAGTAAGTGCACTATTTCGTCTCATAGACTCCAATGTATTTTTAGGAGACATTTTCTCACTCCAAAAGTGGAGACATTTTTATCAATTCATCACGGGGCGACTGAGAAAGACATGAGAAACTCACTTCTCATGATTTAGTCCACGAGCTTCTTCTGATGCTCATGGTAGAAACATTTTTCAACAGGATCTAACGGTTCTTGAACAGTAATCAGTGTTCGAGGCGAGTGCATTGCATTGTGATGCACTGTGAGTGACAGGGAGTTTTAACAGCTGCAGGTCTCCTGCATGTGTTGCCAGGCTCCCTAATCTGCCTGACAACATGCCTGGTAATGAACATGTGATGTCCACATTTTTTAACTGGCCCATCTGGTTTTCTACCGGCCCACCCACAATCCAAATCCTGGCACCGCTGCTGCTCAGTGCATCCCTATTAAAGGTTTCAGCTGATGAAGCAGTGTTTCACTGTCTCTAACTTTTTAGATGTTCCGGCGAGATGGGAACGATATATTCATCACCCACAAGATCGGCCTGGTGGAGGCGCTGTGCGGCTTCCAGTTCATGCTCAAACACTTAGATGGACGACAGATCGTGGTGAAGTACCCGGCCGGCAAAGTCATTGAACCAGGTCAGCGATCATGTGCCCCACCCCAACCCCCACTGTCCTGCAACTGTCTGTCTTCAGTAACAATCACAGTCTGAGCTCTTTCCGCTCCACACGCATCACACGCTGAAGGATCAGGTCACCTGGTGTGTAACAGACTCCATCTCTTCCAGGTTCAGTGAGGGTGGTGCGAGGAGAAGGGATGCCCCAGTACCGAAACCCCTTTGAGAAGGGAGATCTGTATGTGAAGTTTGAAGTCCAATTCCCTGAAAACAACTGGATCAGCCCAGAGAAACTGATGGTATGGCTTTTTTCAACTGAACCTCTTTTGATTGGCTCTCACTTCCTGAAGTTACACTATTTTTTTGCTGTGTCATTCTGATGCTGTGTGACGTATATAAGCTTTTCTGCTTCGTCTGTAAGAGGCCAGCAGCTAATTGAAGTTAAAATATTTCATAAAGGTTGGTGGGTTTTTTTTTAACCATTTTTAACTGGATGCCCAAATGATTGGATCCAAAATATAAAAATGCTCAGTTCATATGATTTTGACTGAATATTCCAGTGCTGTTGACTCTGTGTTGATGCCTCTGTGTGTACCTGTTCAATCAAGTGCTTCCAGTCTGCTGTGTCTCTGAAAGTGAGAGCTGAGTCATCTCCTCTGCCGACTTTAAAATCCTTTGTTTGGTGGAACTGATCTGAATCTTATGTCTGCTCTGACATAAAGCCAGAGACAAACTGATTGGTTTGATCTTGGATGCAAATTTAATTTCTTTACTAAGATTTCTACACGCTTCAGTGTTTATTGACTGAGGCTCACATTGGTTCTTGAATGCCTCGTTGTTACACCGTGATGGACTCAATGTGCGTGGCTCTGAACAGCTACACATTATTCATTGAGACCCTGATTTATCCTGTTTGAAGACAGTAGCTGCTGGTAGCCGGCCTAATTGTTGTACAGTTACAACACTGTACGGGGGTGGTCTGTCCTGTTTTCGTCTCTTGGTGCGGCGTGTCAATAATTACTTCGGAGAGTGTTAAAGAAAAGTGTTGTGTTTACACTGCAGGTGCAGACACACTGACAACTATGTAGTTAGTATGTCAGGCCACAAGGAGGCACTGTTGCTTATTTTTTTAAATGAAATGAATGAGATTAGGACGACCCCCTCCTGTCCTTCAGCACTGTTTTGTGTTTTCCTACAGTCTTATTTACAAAGGTATTTTTTGTTTGTTTACATGTGTACAAATAACAATACACTATAGACATTAACACAATGGAGTGAACCTGACATTCGTATGGACAGGTGAGGAATTGGATTCTATCGTGTGAATCTCAACTGTAAAAGTAGAGTATGGACTGGGAGTAATGCCACTACGGAGGCCGCCATGTTTGTTACTTGATCATGAGCAGAGGAAAAATGCAGTGGTGATGCACATGTAGCAGTGCTCCGTAGCCTCTGGCTGTCTCTGTGGGAGGAATCGGGAACATGAAAGAAAAGTTCCACCTTTGGAACAGGTATGAAAAAGTGACAGTTGCAAGAACTTTGAGCATTACTGTGGGGTCATGGTTACACTTGTTTTAGTTGTCAGCCCCCTCTTTCCTGTAACCGCTGGAAGTTAGTGATGAGCAGTTATAAGATATGTTGAGGTTGCTACACATGGTGGAATGGAGCAGATAATGGTGATGGAAGGTGAGACCAGTGAAGCTGCATAGCCCGACCTCATGACGCTGTTCTCTCAGGAGCTGGAGGACATGCTGCCCTCCCGGTCAGAGCCTCCCCTCATCACTGGGGACACGGAGGAGGTGGACCTGCAGGACTACGAAGTCAGCCAGAGCTCGTCATCAGGCGGCCGCAGAGAGGCGTACAATGACAGCTCCGACGAAGAGGGCGGCCACCACGGGCCGGGCGTCCAGTGTGCCCACCAGTAATCTGTCTCCAACGCTCTACTGTCTGCTTTCTGCTCTCATCACAAGTCACATGTGTTTTTAAGCTGCACAGCAGGTCTGGTGGCTGGGGGGGGGGGAGACTGACTGACCAACAGACCCAAAGCCCCCCCACCAGGCCTCCTTCTTGTTTGCTGAGAGTGTGACTTGCATTTTGTTTCCATAGTATTTACAAAAGTTAATTTAAGAAAACTAACCGACAGGCGACAAGCTGAGAGGTGTTAGCAGATCTGGACTCGCCACCATACGTAGGATTTATTTCTGATTTTTACAGCTTTATTATTTAGGTTTATTTTTTTCTTTCTATTTTAATTCCGACCGAAAATAGGTTCTTGTGTATATGATTGAACTTGTTGTTTCATCAGCTGCTGTGTGAGTTTAAATACAAAAGAAAAGAAAATCATTGAAAAGAGAAAACCTATAGTCTTGTATCTGTGCTGAGACCATGTGCATGTTGAGAGCTTTGGTTCCTGCACTTTAAACATCCAGTGAAGCAGCACACTTCTCAAGAAATGTATATGGAGTCCTTCAATAAACTGTTGAAATATCCTGAGGACCTGTGTTTATTTTTAAATCACACCATAAAATATAAAATAGATTATTTCTTCTGGCTCTGTGTCTTTACAAATACTCTGGATTTTGTTAAAGCCATTTTTCATGGTAATTTTACAGTCTTGTGGCTCTTATATCTAATCTGAAAGTTATTACATTTTAGTGCAAAACAATTGGTGTATTTTACAATGTTGTAATTGTTGTACAATTTGTCAGCATTATATTTAATGAATACACACTTTAGTGAAAACACCTATTTTTTTCTGCAGCTTCAAATACAACATACTCACTTCAACTTTTAGAGAGAAAAACTAACAATTCCATACGAGCAGGTATCGGAGTCCTGCTGAACCAGACTCTGGTGGAGACTTTCTACTATTCCAGTTGGGGTTAAGACATGGAAACAAGAGAATTGAAATAACACAACTGGCACAATCAATCCTTGACATGTGATCTGCAGCTTGTGTTGTGTCCCCAATGGAGGAGTCTCTGGACACAGCACCACTCTTCCCAAACCCATGAAGACAGCAACACCTGTTAAATAGCAAAAAGAGCAGATGTATATCAGTGGTGGCTAGTGATAAATTTATTAGATGAGGCTCTTCATTATTCAATTTCAGCCAATGTTATCTTCGTTTAAATACGTCGCATTTCTAAACCATTCTACAACAATCTTTTTTAGATTGAGAGAAGCCTCCAGTGATGAAAATATTGTCATTTTAAACAGCTAGTGAATAGAGAGCACTTAAGATGACTCTTTTATTATGATACTTATAGATGCAAGCAGATGCTTCATTTGTCCCTTTTAGAAAATGAATGTGCTTTGGGGCTGATTTACTGGAAATGACAGTCTAAGTTTAGGAAAAAAAAGTATATCAGGTATATTTTCAAATAACATCAATCCATCTTTCAAAGCGTTCTTGGGGGCCTCAAGCACAGCCGAACCAAGCATTTCCCCAGGAACTACTGGTACGCTCAATGTTCTAGGACTAATCTCTGACTGTATGAGGCAAACTTGACGCCGGGTCTGGACCAGCTTGAAAAATTACCGGCCGAGCACTAGGCATTCGTCACATCAATGTCTACTTGGGATGTGCGATGGAGGTGGCAATAGCCAGTTCTACAGCCAGCACTTCCTCCGGGCAAACTTGTTGGTGTCTTGCATTGTTGCCAGGACTCGTCCATCTGAGGTTCCCCTTGAAAACACCCTTGTCCAGCAGGTCTGCAACTCCTTGACATAATCCTCCGAAGGGGGAACAGCAAAAGACGTTGCGGCCAATCAGCGTTGGAATAAAGCACTTGAGGGTGCCTGTTGTGACATTGGTACCTCTCATTTTAACTGGTTAAGGGCAGTTTTTATCATCACAGTAACAGATTCCTCCCCAGCGACTTGAAAGCAGGTAGAGGTAGGTATCGCAACCCGACTCAGAGGCTCGGGAGCTGAAAGTATCATAATCCTCCTGAGATGCGGTGTCAGAAGCAGCCCTGGACCTCACATCGTCGTGAGATGCCACTTTCGGCTCCCGTGGAACGAAAACATTGTGGCCAGCATCAGCCTGAAGGCTCTGAAGCAGAGCCTTGATCCAAGTCAACTCTATTATGAAGATGTCCACTTTAGTAGCCAACCTGCCGAAGTCCTCCTTCCTCTGCTTCTCTTTCTGATGAGGCCGGGTCTCTGTAGCAGAGCGTTTACAGTTTGCAGGCTGGTGAGGAACCAGCTGGCCAGATGACACGGTGTCCAAATTAGGAGGTACCTCAAAATTGGCCACGCAGGCAACCTTCACAGACCAGGGCGTAATCATACAGTTGGGACAGGCATTCTCTGGAGGGCCTCCCGAAGATGGTCTACACCAAGGCCGCCGGGGCACTGCTCATGGACATCCTCGGGTTGGAGTAAGGCCAAACAGTCCTTATAGGCACACAGTCGTGCATCATAATTTATTTATCAATGAATTATTTCATTTATTTTGAAGGAAGCAAAATAGAAAAAGCAGTACTGCGCGTAGTATGACTGTACTGCTCTACTGAGTCAGATCGAACAGTGAACGCCACTAGAGACTCAATTCATGCGCGCTGAGCACGCTCTTTTCTTTTTCTTTTTTTTAGTAAAGGAAAACAAAAAAACAGTACTGTCCGTAGTGTTGCAGCTCTGTGTTACAGAGTCAGGTCAAGCTGAAACGCCACTAGTGACTCTCTTTTTTCTTTTTCTCAATTTTACAAGCTGTGCGTGGTTTCACGATCAGGTCGCGCAGAAATGCAACTAGCAATGCGAAACAGGCTCAGAACCCGATCAGAACAAGTAGACCAGTGTAGCTTAGTATAAAGGCAATCAACGCCTCCGGAGATAACTTACTACAAGCTGAAAGCAGCTATATAACAAAATAAATGTGATAAACACAACTCAGCATGGCGTCACAAGGCCGGCTTAAGAATCAATCAAGCCGAGTTGTGGCTATAAACAATGTCAAGAGGCTAGTTCTTCTTTCTTCTTAAATTGAAATCTACCAAGCACAAATCATAGGCAAAAATAAACAATAAATGGACTCACCAGGTGTTAAATGTTTACCACTCGATGAAAAGTCTGGCAAAACGCCGCTTGTGCAGCCTTTAGAGGGCGAGATGACCCGCAGCTCGGACCACAGGCCGCAGGGCTGCAGGCTACAAGCAGCAGATAACTCCAAAACACTGGAAATCAAGAATATCATGCTGACAAACTACATATGCAAACTTGCCAGTGAGAATGTGAAAAGGGACTGAGTTTCCGGTGTCACGTGATCATATAGGCCCACATGAGCCACCGGGAAGTCACAAGTGACTGTTGTCATAATATTCTCGAACTGCGAATGCATAAAATGATCATCCACTGCTTAAAGCACTGCCTCTGGCAGTCTGAAGGGATGTAATTGAACTGACTTCACCAATCACCAAGTAGGTCTGACGACCCATGACGCCCCGCCCCCCATTCTGACAGCTGCCAATGTTTATGTTTCTGTGTGAAATATACTTAATATCTTATGTTTTTGTGTCAAATACACTTCATAAACCTTTCAAATATGTCAAATATACTTTGAAATCCAATCTTTCAAATCAACAGTACTGAAAAAATAGTCGTGGACGAGTTGTCCGTTTCACAGGTACGACTGATGTCGCTGATAGCCAAAATTGAAAAGCTGTCAAAAGCTGCACTCTCTTTTTAGCTCATTCTCCTTCTTCTTTTCTTCGTCTTGTTGTCTTGATTTTGTCTGCTCTTATTTAACAACTTCTTGACAATGGAGCTACATGTCTATATTCAGTGTAAGGTGCCTCTCGCTCAACGGGCCATTAAGCGGAAGTGACGCATACAATCCAACCTCAAGGGTTAGCTCAAAATGCATGACACGGTGAAATGTAAACAGTCTGCGTCAGGGCTCAGCATCTGAACATTCGAAATGCATGGGGGCCCCACGTCTGAAAGGGACCACTGACTGCTGGTTGTTCAATAGAAGCCCAGATGAGGTTTTCTATAAAAATTAAATTTAAAAAATCTAAATTGAGACACAATGTATGCGTATCTTCAGAAACGCGTTTTTACTGAATCACGAGTAGAGGCGCCGTGGCTTAGTTGGTTAAAGCGCCTGTCTAGTAAACAGGAGATCCTGGGTTCGAATCCCAGCGGTGCCTTTTCTTCCGGGTGGATTTCTTCTTTTGTAGTTTCCCCTTAAAACGGAAGGTCTGAACATTGCTCATGACTCAACGTTTCCGATTTTGTCCTTGTGACCCTCCTCCTAATTCTTTGATAATATGATTCTGCAATCAGGCCTTTGTAGTGCCTCTGTTTGTCCACATGATAGCAGCAGTGAACGCCTGTAAAACCCGTCATTATACAATACAGCGGCGCTTCTACATCCCTCTCTTATTTACTCTTTAACATCATATATTCGTTTTTTATTTACCTGAAACAGAGATGAGAATATCAAATATGATGTACATTGTCCTTTGTAACGCTTATCCACTGTTAGACAGGAAGTCAGAAAGCTGCCTCTTCAAAATAAAACCTCTAAAATGTTGAGTGGTTTTTAACTCAAGAGCTGAAATTGTCCGTAGTGAGACCTGTCGCTAAAATTCGAGGGACCAGCCCTAAGTTTTTGATGATTTCATTGCTTTGATCCATAAAGTCCTTTGAAAGGCTGATTAGAAGAGAACCTCTTCCCAAGATGGAACACCTACTTCTGGCTTTAGAGTTTGGCTCTTTAGAGTATGAATTACCTTGACCTTTTTAAAGTTCTCAAATTTGCTAACAATTCTGTAATCGTCCAGTGGTGTAGGCAGGTTTTTCAAAAATAAGCGGACTGAAGCAGACATGACAAGTTCTGAGGAGGAATTTTTGGGTCCTGTCGCAGCCAGGGGTGTGGGGAATGAATTCGAAGCATTTGGGGGGGTTATTATACACTACTTGTGAAAACTCATAGGTAAAGTTTTTATTTTGACATGATACTTTCAGGCACTTTGACAGCATTGCAGTACTTGTAATTATGCTACTCTGTAGTATAAATACCTAGAATGTATATAATGTGACAATGTCATTTGTAATAGGTACTAATTGTCATTAAATCATTGTCGAAATTTCTCAAAGAAATGTCTCAAAGAATTGTTGAAAACATTTTTCAAATCATAAGAAAGTGTTTGTATATTTCCAATAAAAACAAAAGTTATTCATTTTTACAGTAAGTTCAATATTTTTTATGTTGAATGCTAAAGTGCATATAGTCCTCTGAAATGGATGTTTCTGTAACTTTGTTTTTTCATGTCCTGAGAAGAATCAAAACACTTCAGGAAAAAAATCTGGATCAAGGCTTTCATAATTCGTGCATCAGAGTAACTTAAAAAGGTTTTCAAAGATGTAGTAAAGAGGCGGGTGTAACACACACATAATTGACCACCTGGACCTTTGTTGTGACCCAATGAATAACTTCAGGGAGTGTCCTCTACAGTTCACTCTGCAGAACATTACATGCAGCTCCTCTTCTCGTTTTTTTTCTTTTTTCAAAGGTTATGCCCCCGATCATCATTTTGCTTCATTCCCTACATTCCTGTCGTTAATATTTGCAGCCTGGTGTGACGATGCTTTTATTTAACTCAACAAGATTCAAGATTCAAGATGCAAAGTGTTTATTGTCGTATGTGCAGTTAGAAACACATTTCCCTGTACAATGAAATTCTTGCTTTGCCGACCGTCAGTGAATGCCCATGTAATAAAAGAATAAAATCAAGAGGTATAAGAACTATAATAACTAACAGTGGCATGCAACACTGTTACTCAACAAAAACTGTACATTAAATACAAAACACATGTACAGTTAATGTGCAAAATACAAATATATTAGCTATACAGAAAGTAGAGGTGATATATACAATGGTATGTGCAAAAAGCTGTTTCATAATAGAAAGACATGGTGTTAGCTGTGCATGAGTGCATCTAAAGTGCAAATGCAGGTGGTGTGCAAAGTTCAGTGGAGAGGGGGATGGGGGGTGGATGACTAGTTCGTTAGACTCCGATCACTTATTTTGGAGTCTAATGGCAGAGGGGAAGAAAGAGTTTTTGAGTCTGCTGGTCCTGCATTTCACACTTCTGTACCTCCGGCCTGAAGGAAGTGTGAACAGTCCGTGTTGGGGGTGAGTGGAGTTCTTGATGATGGCGGCAGTTCTCCTGTGGACTCTCCGCTTGTAGATGCTTTGCAGAGAGGGCAGCGGAGTCCTGGTGATCTTCGTAGCAGTCTTCAACACTCTCTGCAGGCGTTTGCGGTCAATGACAATGGTGCTGCCGTACCACACGGTGATGCAGCTGGTCAGGATGGGCTCAACAATGCAGCTG
>OMNM01039114.1:15964-46585 GCA_900302745.1 Parablennius parvicornis | reverse complement strand
TCTCTCTCTCTCTTTCTCTCTCTCTCTCTCTCTCTCTCTTCTGAGATATATATATATATATATATATATATATATATATATATATATTTTTTTTTTTTTTTTTTTTTTTTTTTTTTTTTTTTTTTTTTAAAGATGTATGTAAAGGAAAATTCAGGTTGGATTAATTTAGATGCTTGAACTTAGAAGTTTTAAAGACTAAAATGAGTTATCATTAAGATCAATATTTATATGAGCAGATACAACAGAAACCTTAGAACTAACCACACCTTTAGGGAAACTACGTGTTCACAGCAATGAGGCTAAGACAGACAAACATACAAGACTCCATGTTTGCGTTCTACGATCAAAAGATGCTGTGAGGAAACCAGATAATCCACTCTGATGTGGAGGAATGAGTTTAAAACAAAACTAACAATGACTCAGTAACAACAAAACTGATACCAGTTTCACTTACTTCTTTAAATCTGTGTTTTTACTTCTTAATAAATATAGGTCATAAATAGGTCAATAGTTTTGAAAGCTTTTGATATTATTGTAAAGCAACGTAAATGCCTATCCATAGTGCTATTCAGAAACAAAGACATTCACAGGAACTAAAGGAAATACATTAAAATAAGGTGATTAAGAAACTTAATATTAGACAATTTAAGATTATGTAAAACACTCAATCAAAAAGATTATGAAAGGCACAAAAAGGAGAATAAACAAAGTGTGTGCTTTCTGAGAAAGATGTTAAAATAATTTAAATCTGTTGTTTATTGGAAAGCCTGGGCATACAATAATGTTATAAGGCCTGATTTAAAAGAAGTGACTATGTAGATGGATTTTTGGTGTAATAATTTGTATTGTATCGTTTACTTTCCAATAAAAATGAGTGTGCCAGCAGCTCTCGATTTGTCCGGCAGAGGGCGCTGTGTCCTGTATCTTTGTAGTCTACTGCGCAACCGGATGCGGGCGTCCTGTATAGCGCATGCGCAACTGAACACCGACTCCAAATGGACCCCGTTTGAAATGTTACTGTGCGCTTAAAACTGAAAAAAAAACATGGTTTGATCTCCCATCTGTTGGCGACCAGATAGTTACTGCACCATGGGTGAGTTTACACGCTGCAGACCCGAGTCTGACAGCCGCTGGGAGACATTAAATCACCGTTTAGACCGACTAAAGGCTGGTAGCAGTGCAGTTTTGGAGCATTTGGATGGTTAAGCCTTTTTGTGTCGGTGTGTCACAGCTACCAGACACTGAACTTTATCTTTAGAGATTATTTATGAGTGAGTTTGCTGTCCGCGATTCACCCGTTTCTTTTCTAATGATCCCAGTTTGTGTGAGCAAGTTCAGATGAAAAGAGTTAAGAGGATTATTAGGATTTGTTCAATACTTAATGTAAACAAAATGATTGAACCAGCAAGCAGTGCGCGTGATATTCTGCCTATTTGCACTTTCTTGATTCCTTTCAAGAAATTACTTTATTTCAGCAGCCGAAAACACAGACAAGACACATCCCTGAAGACACCAATACTCATTAATAACAATATAATAGGGTTTTTTTTATCTGTTGCATTCATACCTGATTCCTCAAAATATTCTCAGTTAAGCTCAAAATGTAATTCTTGTCTTCGTCTTCACTGAAACATGTGAAGTTATTATTGTTGAGTTGTTATTGCAAACTCAACTTAATGAACTGCACACTTTTGTAAATATCATAAATATAATGTTTGAGTGTTTAACTGAACATTCCCAACATCAACAACATTCTTGTTTGTTGATGGTCTCACAATCTGAGAGATGCTTTGGTTGCAAGAAAACATGCATTACATTGTGACCACCGGCCTAACACTGGGCAGGGCCACTACTGCTGTATGCAACAAAGTGTGAAACACTTTATTTCATTATACTTTTCTATAATTAACTTCATGAATATCAATAACATAATTAATACTATAGTCCCTTGTCTGTTGGTTCAGCTGAACTTCACTACTGCAGAACAGAAACACCCCATGAGAGATGCAGTTTAGTTTGACACTAAACTTTTTTTTTTGACACTTTATCTTGTCAGTTTATCATTTATTAAACTCCTTTCACCTGCACATTTCTCCTGCTTTGAACACTTAAGCTTTGAGGACATTTGCTGCCTAATGTCTGATGTTACTGACTGTACTTTACATCACTGTTTATTCCCTTCAGACAACAGCGTTGAGGGGACAGAGCAAGAGGGAAAGGAGATCTCCTCATCCCCAACTGGGTCAGAGTCTCCTGTAATGGACCGTAACCCGTCACCACCCCCGGACGCAGCCGACAGAGTGGAGGAAGAAGACCTTGATGCCATCGGAGACACAGTTTACAGCAAACATTGGCTTTTCAGCACCCTTACACGTCTTATCCATGTAAGCAGACTTTTTCAAAAGTGATATTAGAGGAACTTTATTTAGAACTTATGTCATGGATTAATTAATTTGTGTATTCTGCAGGGAAATAGCAGGAGAGCCTAATGTATATCTCCAAAATTGTGTCTTACAGATGGTCACAGAGCAATCAGAGGAAAACTCTGATGGTCAGATGGAGCTTTCTGATGATGATGAGGGGGATCTATGTAAAGTCTGGGATATGGCGATGGACAAGGTACTAGCCTCTCATTTTTGTTGCATGTTCATTGAGTTGCAGTGCTCCTGTAGTTCTATCCATTTGAAAACTGATGTTCATTAAGCATACAGCTTCATCCAGGATTGGGAGGGGTGGATTGATGGATTCACTTGTTTATTGTGTGGTAAATGTTCTGAAAAAAAATACATCTGTACTTCTGTGATACATCAGCCCAGATAGCTGATCTGTCCATCTATCATCTATTATTAATGCAGCTTTACTAATCATTTAAGCCACATTACATTAAAGGCTACATGCTCAATTGCTCATTAACCAAGTTTTAAATCTCCTTTGTGTAGGACGTGACTGGTTTTCTGCAGGAATTTAAAGCCACTGACATTCTTCTCGGAGTGATAGCCAAATCTCGCTGTCCACGTCTCACAGTGAGTCAATTCTCTCAGTTTCATGAACTGCACACCAGAATATAATCACAAAGAATGTATGGAAATTGTGTTTCATTATTTCTAAGACAATTCATGTTTTTCTCTGGTACTAGGAAATCAGTGTAGGAATCCTTGGGAACATTGCATGTTTTCCTGAAACTTGTGCTACTCTCAGCCAAAATGAAGACTTGGGGTGGGTGAATGTCACTTTTTCTAGTTGTTGTTTTTCTTTTTAAAGAAATGTTGTGATGAGTCATCTGTTATTAATACAACACACTGTGTATCAACAGTTCTGTGTTGCTGCTGCTCCTCGGTGATACAGATCCTCCTACAATTCTGGAAACATGCAGGTGACAATTGCATTTTTGTCAAACAATTCACACTCTAAAGTCTAAAACTAAGCTGTTCATCTTCTTTATCTGTGTTTACAGATTGCTGCTGACCTGCCTGTCTCAGAAAAATGTCTGCTCCCTGTGGCTCCAGAGGATACGACAGCACACATCTGTGCGCAACAACCTTTGCTTCATCATGTGCAGCTCAACCAACAGTACTTTACCATTACTTTTCTCTTTGTGATAGCTTGCACTCCGACATGAACTTTTAGTTTATTCTTTGCGTCGTAAAAGTGTTATCCTCCAATTGTCTTTCCGACTAACAACATTTTTGGCTTTCCAGTGAAAATGGGAACATTTAGACTTTGACTTTAAAAACCATGACGCATCAAAAGTATTCATCCTTTTTGTGTTACACCTTTTAACTACCGACATAGCAATACCTTTGCAACAGGTTTTACACTTTCTCTATCTGTTTAAGCAAGTTATTTTGAATTGGTGTAGCTATTTTGAATTCAGTGGAGTATTTGTTGATGGATTATCGCAGGCTGGTTACTAACCCGAGCACAACAAGAGGTTTAAGGAAGTCATGTGTTTCACAGCTGACCTGCTGGAGAGGGTGGGCGAGCTGGTGGACAAACTGTTTGACTTGGATGAGGAGCTGATGAAGGCCTGGATCACGGCTCAGCCAAGCGAGGAGAAGGAGGGTGATAGTGCTAGCCATTTGGATGTGACCTTGTGCCTTCTTGAAGCAGCCAAGCAGCTGAGGTGGGAATCTGAACGTGAATAAGTAGCATCGTTTCTAGTTTATAGCAATTTGACCTAACTCAGTGGCCTTGGTTCAATCAAAGTGTAACATTCCGAAGACAACTTTGATTTGTTTTCACAGGTCAGAGAATCTGAACAGCGTAGAGGTTTATCTTCACATCTTCCATCTCCTCACCACTATAGACGAGGGCATTCAAGTTTTTGGTGAGGCCAGTGATTGAAGTTTCATCAGCTGCGTTCTACAGTGTGGTCTCTATTTTAAAAATTGGTTGTTGTTTCCTGTAGCTTCTCCTGATGGACCAACTAAACTGGTTTGGGACTTTATCAGTGGAGTTGTGTGTGAGGAGCTCTGCCAAGCAAGCGATCCTCCAGTTGTCCTGCATGAACAGAAGAGCATTTTGATTCAGTCATTCGCTGTGCTGCAGGCTCTTTGTAGATGTCAGCATCGACAATGCAACAAGAGTGACACGAGTAAGGTTTTTGGTTTTTTTATTATCCGTACGTACTGTTTTGCAGTTGTACACCAACTAGTGGCAAGCATAGCCCAAAGTGAAGTTCTTTGTGCTTTTGCACATGTGATTGCTATGTTAACCATGACCTTAAGAACATTATTTATTTAGAATATGCAGGAATTAATTTCAATATTTAACCACGTAGAATAATTCACTATGCTGTGCATGCACCATGTGTTTGTATCTCCAGTGCTACCTCTTATTGGGACCCTCCTGCGAGTGTGCCAATACCACGCTGAGTGCAAAGAAAGCTCCACAAGCAAAGAGGACAGAAAAGATGAACAGCTTCAGACTCTAGCAGAGATCACAGCTGAGTTTCTAGCACACCTCTGCGATCATATTCCCAAGGTAATTGTTTCAAGGATTTGATTTGTGTGTTTTTCCCTGTTACATCAGATAAGATTTCATTAATGCTCAACATTGTTCTGAGTGACATTTTTTTATTTTTTTTTTTCATTTTGCAGGACACAGTTGTAGATTTGGTAAAACAAGGTTACCTAACAGAGAAAACTTGTCTCACAGCTGCAGCGAGTTTACTTCCAGAGTTTAAAACCTCAGTAAGTAATTTCTATACAAGTTGGATTTTAGTATTGTGAAATATTACATTCAGTGATTCAGTGAGGTTTCAATGCGCTGTTGCACATTTACTCATTTACACAGATCCAGTGATGGTCAAAGACCATAGAGTTGCAACAGCAACCACAATGCTTAACTGAGGAACCGGGTATCTGATGGTCACAGATGTCTCCTGACAGCAGAGGCAAACCAGTCATTTGAAGAAGCTCAACCTGAAAAGATTTGAAGGAAAAAAAAATCCTGTGCAACAGCCTGATTGAAAAAATTACTTTAGAAAACTTTTTAAATATAATGCAAAAAACAAAACAAAAAAAAACCATGTAAATATTTCATTTTCAAACCCTGGCCAAAATAAATACTTCAACATTGAGAACTCTGTTTTAGATTACAGTGTACTTCCATTCATGTATCCATATTCTGTAGTACTTTATCCAAGTTAAGTTCACAGAGATTTACAACATAATATATGTTAAATTTCTTTTTACAGAGAAAAAATTCATATATAACACTGAATCCTCTATGGTTTAGGTCAGTGTAAACGTTGTAAATAGCTTGTTTTTGAACTATGCTACATTTGAACCAATTTAGTTTGTTATTAGATTTTAAAGATACTGTATATGTAGTTGAAGTTCACCATGAAACCCTGATTATTCTACTTTATATTTTCTAGCTGATACAAACTAGACATTGTTGTTTTTATTAATGTCACTTTTGAAAACGTTTAAACCAATAGATTTAGTAGTTATTGTTTTTCGGACACTCAGCAAACAACTAGTTTAAGCTTCTTGACATTTTGCAGAAGTAACATTTAAATATTTCTAAAATGCAATGAGTGCAGGTTATGAGATAGAGCAGGTGATTTAAAAGTTGATATGAGATAGCAGAGTTTCTAAAACGATGCCTGCTTCTGACACAGAACAGACTAGAAGATTCATTTAGGAGGTTATGTCCAATTAGGATGTGTGCTGGACTGCTGCCATGTACTACCAGCTCCTGTGGAAAATTAACATCATGTTTCCATCCTTTCCGCTTTTCCTCTTCTGCAGTTTCAGCACCTGCAGGCCATGTTGTCAGAGACTGATCCCCAGTTGGCAGATGTTTTGAGGAGACAGTTTCCTGTCTGAGGCATCCTCCAGATCAATGTTCAGCACTCGTTCAGACTCTCATTTGTGCTTTTTATAGCTGCTTGTATTTCATCTCCAAAGATCCTGCTTCAACTCAGAGTATTTGCGTTTCCACTGGAAAGACAGCATGACAAAAGGGATCACTCGCCTTGAAATTGCTGCTCCTAACTGAAGTCTGTAAAAACAAAGTTGTGTTTGTATTAGTAATTGTTCTCAAAATAATATTTTTGTATTTAGTTACTGGCAGCCTTTCATTAAAGATAATATTTCCCATTAAGCTCCGATGGATTGTTATTCTCACGGGCGGAGGTATCTACTAAGGGTCAACAGATAAGACAACTGTAGAGAAGTGATTCAAACCTCAAAGTCTGAATTGAAATTTTACTTTACTCTTTGTCACTGTAACACTTATATACAAAGCACATCTGTAGTGCTGAATTTAAGTAGGAGGAAAACATTAACTTTTTTTTTCCATATTTAGCCAAACTGTCCTCTGGTTTGCATGTCAGTCTCAAATATAGACAATAGGAAGGTGGTTAACTTATAATCACACTATTGTGTTTAAAGTCTTTATTGAACATTTCACATCATTTGAAAGTCTGTTTACTTTCATTTCGAAGAGTGCTACATTTGTAAAGGAAGACATACTGTATTTGTGGGAGAGCTATATATATAAGTTATTTGATAAATGTATTTTATTTGTTGTCATTAAGTCATCAAGTCTTCTTTGATGTTCAAGTTTCTCCATGAGCATCATGTATATGTGAAGATGTGGAAAATGTTAAGCTGATAATTCACCGACATTGTGTGGAGTGGCATCTCTTTCACTGGAAAAATGAACCTTGTCACTATTGGGAGCAATCTCAAAGCAGAGACGTCATGTTATTCTGCACGCAGTAGCAACCCCGTCTCCACAGCTCCATGGTGTGAGACAGAATTCCACCCTCCTAAGATGGCAGCGATAGTGCTTGTCCTCAATTGGGAGTGGAAATGATTGAACAACATGCCAACAGTTCCGACTTCAACCCCATTAGACACTTGTTGGTTCCGGTTTTCTGTAGGCTGTTTGCGCCAGAGTGACCAACTATGTTATGTTTGGCTGACTTGTGATAACTGCTGGTTGAAGACTTCCATAGCACTATGTGAGCAAGTGTTTGACCTCCATGATGAGAAACTACCAGGCTGAATAAATTAATCCAACAGAGCCACTCACTGTAGTTATCATGACAACCTAGCTTAACTTGATATATTCTGTAAGGACAATCATTCCTAATTTTTGCTGGGATACTGTGCAGCTCTGAACAGCAGTTACGAGAAGCTTGTATGTGTTGGAATCCGTTGCCTCTCCACGTCCTCTGGATTCCTCTGTGTTTGTTAATAGGTCGTTGGGAAAAATATCACTGTACGACTTCCCTCATTTCAGTAAATTTATTGTTACAAAAGCTTACAGAGTCGGATAGAATGCTCAGTCGCAGAGCTCTGGGCCTCCCTCTCTAGCAATCACACAAAGGTTCTTCTTGTCTTGTGAGGGACAAAGACGCTGATTGAGCATGAGCTCTGTTTTCTTTTGGATATCCTTCGCTCCAGAACCGCCCAGCCGCACCCGGACATGCACAGTCTCATTGGTTCTGACTCCATTTCCTCATCCCGTGGTCTTGCTCTGGTGAAGGTTGTCATTGCTATGGGAATCCTACACGTGCTGGTCACTCTGCTGTGAGACAAGTGTTTCCCTGCCTCACGTATTCTGACTGACTAAACTTATATGTCGGCTTTCTGCTCTGAAAAAGTTCATCGTGTTCCCTCGGTCATTGTGTAATAATCCAACCCTAGCTCTACTTTTACATAAACATGTTTTTGCAAGCTTCTAGGTTACTGAAGTGTTTTGCTGGAGCAAACTGTTCTGGTCGTGTCTGCAAAACTTATTCTTAGTTTAGTGTGCAGCTGTGTCTGGTGTAATGAGTGAATCGTTTGTGCTGCATTTTATAGAGAATCTCCTCATGTGTGATCGATCTGCAGTATATTTTGAGCGAATGTACTGTTCGATATAGAGTATGAGCTAAATGCCAAAGCTAAATACAACAACATTCAATCCCCAGGCGAGGAAAGAGAGGAAAATGAATATTATGATCCATTAGAAAGTCCATACCCCCCACCCATTGACGAGCTGACTGAAGACGAACGAAGTAGAAGCGGTTAGATCTGCCACAACTTTTACATATGGTAGAAAGTTAATGCGCAGCATGCTATCGAAACGCAGATGACCTGTACGCACTTGAGAATTTTTACAAGAGCCACACTCCCACTTATAAAACAATGGTTTGAACAGGCTACAGTAAAAGCTTTTCAAAATTAAATACTTGAATATTAACTCTTGGAGCTATTTTATCTAAATTTCTGCGTGTGATAGGATTGCATTTGATTGCAGCTTTGAGCCACTTTGTTAAGCATGTGAGTAATCGTACTAATGCTGATGACAGCCCCAAGTGTTTACCAGAGGGTGACAGTCACTCGGTAAGGACAATAAAATCGGATGAAAGGCTCAAGCCTGGCAACAATAAACTCATTTGGTTTCCAAATGTGCCATTTCGCCCACTCATGGAGAAGAGGAGGACAACCTGCGCATTTCCCGCAAGCTTACGAAGGCTCCCTGAATATAGCAGCTTTTTAATTAAAGCTTGGATTGATATGTAGAACACTCTTTCTAATGGAAATCCTCAGATGGTCTGAGTGTACACGGGGTGGAGATCATCCTATGGGGGGGAAAAAAGGCCCAGTCTTTTAAAGGTTGCTTTCCACAGACACAATGTGGGCTTTGACTGAACCCTTAATGCACATAGGTGAACAATGCCTTGATCCACGTGAGTCACGTTGAGTTTACATTGGAAATGTTTACGACGCAATCGTGTTTGGCCTTTAAGATCGCTCGTGGCCAGTGACTCACACTTTGCTGGCTGCTCCTGTCTTCAGGCCTCGCCGCCAGGCGTCCAATGTCAAAGAGATTAGGATGAAGCCCAGATGCTTTCTATTGCTCTGACAAACTTCATTTTCAGCCTGCCAGCCTCACTTACAGCTTAATATGATCTGACTCCATGAACACAACATACTGTAGCAACGGGCTCCTGGTGTGTTTTGTTTATTATGGACATCATTGGCGCCGAGGCATGTCAGGTTTATCTGACGCTGATGCTGGTTGCCAGTTATTTAGCCGTCTGTTGAACTCTGCTCACACAATTCACTGTTCTCTAAAATGACATTTACAGTGAGACCTCTTCTATTTTTGTGTCACGTTCATGTGGAAATGTACATTTGGTCAAAGTGCTCATGTAACATGATAAGGAATAGAAACTATAGTTGATATACCTTTCAAATACAAATGCAACAGCATCCAATCCCATATTTAATGTCTTAATGACCTGTAATCTATCGCTTGTCAATTTTTCTTTCTTCGTCATTTATTTGATTCTCCATTAAAGCCCTTCTTATGCTTGTTCTAAATCTTGTTGTTGTTTTCAAACCATTCATTGTCCTATAGTATAAAAATATGCCTCGAACTTTGATATTTTCTGCGATTACCACAGTCAAAGTGATTAAGAGACTGAATTAATTATTCAGGATTGATGTTTGTCATTGTACATCAGCAGCAATGTCTCCTGAAGATACCAGAATTTGCTCGGTTGTTACGTCATACCTATAGACTTGGAATGACCTTTCATAAGATGAAACAACTTCTAACCCTACTGCTGCAGCCGTTGCTGGGTGAGCAGGAATAATAATTAATGAGTGAAGAATGCATGTGCAGTACCACTTTCCATCTTTTGATTTCAAGTCTCAGCTTGTTCACAACCTACTGGTGAAGGCCTGTTAATGAATACACACAATGCCAGTAGATGCCGTCGAAGCCTCCGCTTCAGCTCATATCCTGCGTTCCCTGGGTTTCTATCTCTTGTCAATAGACATTTTCCCTCACATAGTACCTGAACATCAAAGACACTGACCTTTAACTACTTCTAAAAACCAACATTGTGGTCTTGATATTTGCATTGACTATAAAAGCCACTGTTCTGTTTCCTCAACCAGCTTATCTCACAGGATATTGTAACAATAAATGAGATAGCAAAGATGTTATACAGTGTATTCATAGTCAGTGGTAATTTATCAGTTTATTCCATATGTAAAAAATGCATTGATTACCCCAAAATCACTAAGAATGATTTAAAAAATAACAGATATACCAATGCACAAATGTGTATTTTTCAGTATAGTAAGCATGTCTTATCAACGTATGTCTCCAGGCCTCATAGATTACATACTGGATTTCTGATCTTACAGATAAAGGCATTCAGTCACATAGAAACAAACATCTGTTGTGCATGGAATTCAATAAAATAAGTCAACAATACTGTGTTAATATATAAATAGGTGTCTCTCTTTCAACATATCTGCTATGTTAAATAGCAGTTTTTTTAAATTGTGATTTATATTTTAAATCCCCAAATATGAGAGAAAATGTGTTTTCTGGCATCCATGCTAAATGAATGTCAGCCAGTGCATATATAATATAAAACTCCATCTGTTCAAAATCAATAAGAATAGAGCGTTCAAAAGAAAAGGTTTCCAAGTGAAAAAGTCAAGTATTATTAAAACACAGCACTTTTAAAATGATAATTCTTTGCATCTTGTATAACGCACCTATCTTGATTGCGGCAGGTGTTTACGGGTGCAGCTCTGTCCTATTCTTGTGTACACTGACGCCTGTCACCACGTGGCATATGCTGCTGTTTGTTCTGCAATGAAAGAATTGGAGCTAATTAAGGAGACGGCAGGAAGTGCACGTAAGCAGACCATTCACTGAACTGATTAGTTAGTTGTTCAAACAAGGCTCAGGATCAGGAAAAGACGGGAATTCTATTGATGAAGTGCTTTTAGAAGACCTTGAATTTCTGGAAATTCAAACACTGCGATAATTATTATGTGGATAGGATGGTGGGTCAGACATCCAGAAGAGCCACTGCTTATATTAGCCAAGTAAATATGAAATCCAGAAATCTGCAAAATACAAGTTCAGATATGACATAAGCCCTCTTATCTAAAATGCAAACTTTCATATTGATAGTGGAGTTTAATATGTTAATATTCTAACATACTCTCCTGTTTCCTGTTCCTATTTAGAGAATAAAGACCATTTATGTTTGTGCAAATAGTTTGTTGTGACAAGCTAAGCTGTGCCAAAATTTCCGGCTGGTCATAATTTATTTTATCAATTTAATGCAAATTGAAAATTGAATTGAAATAAATATGTTTGTATTTGTTGTCATAATATCAAGTAGTACCTTATTCTCAAGTCTACATTACATCAAAGCACAGTCTGATTCAGATACTTCATGTTCTTCTTCAGCCGCGATTGATGGTGTTAACTTTTTTAAAGAACGCTCAGTCTAATATGTGTCCATCACAAATTCAACAACACAAATATCTTTGTAATATTCCCTTTCAAATGATAATTTGTCAGTGCACTATTAGTTTACACCCTTGTCTGCTGTGTCATTGATTGACTGCTCCATATCTGTTAAGTGTTTCTAACTGTAACATGTGTATATACACTCCAATACCTCTGTCCTGTATGTCTGCAGGAGAGGTAGGGTCAGACAGTGCATCAGCAGGTGGCATGTCTAATGCTCCTGTTGGGCAGTTTCTTTGTGCCATGGGTGAGATTAGCCTGTGAGATCTGTTGTAGCTTGATGCTCAGACATGAATAAATCCCTCTGATTGAAGTGAACAGAACTGGGACAGACTGGCTTTGGTGCAGCTCTTACACAATCGCACATGTCTGTCTCAAACTTCCTGAAGGTGAGCTTGTTCAAAAAATGTCATAAGTCATTGTGCATTCCTTCGATAAAAGAGTCAATTCAGTATCAGAAGACGCTTAACCTCCCTGGACAGTTGCTCAGCTTTCAGACAGCTTCCCACAGTGGGAGTCTTCAAAAGTAGGTTAGGTTACAGTCATGGGACATGTGAATATCTGACCGCAAAGAAGCAGTAAGAGTCTTATCAGCAGCTGCAAGAAAAACACTAAGTCCCATTATTTCAACTCAAGGTTTAGTTTCAGTGTGAAGAAAGCTGCAGCTGTTTATTCAGGAGTTTCAGTCTGTTCATTCACTTTGCATCTTGTAATTTGTGCTGCATTTATCAAACATACCTGAAGAATATTTATCTTGCACTAAATCTTGCACATTTTGTACAATATACTGTGGGAAACATTTTAGTGTGTGAATACTGGGATTTAGAAGAACTTTATTACCTTGATGTGCTCAATAGTCATCCTAGAAACCAATTACCCAGAAACAGCCACCCAGTGAGCTAGTTGAAAGACCTGGGTAACAAATGGTCTTGTTCATGCTCCTTTTTGAACGCTGTCAAAACAATGTTTTCACTTTGTAGAAGCATTTAGGGGACCAGATTAAAAATTACTAGATTAGAAAGGCAGACACATCATGTTGGAATGTTTGGTGGGAAAACTATAATATAAGTTTGACATGATTTTGTCATGTAGGTGAGAGAGCTGTACGGAAAAAGACGCTGAGGATGGAACAGGTAAGAAGATGAAAGCCTGAGATGAGGTTGACAGATGCATTGAGGAGGACATGCAGAAGGAACGATACGTTAGACCAGAAGTATTCAAAAGAACAAAAACTACAGTAGCAATCTCTTATGGGAAAAGGCAGACAGCTGAAGACAAATGCAACATGAAATCTAAGGAGCCTGTTTCTTAAACTTTATGGCAGAGATTCAAGCAAATAGATCCAAAATGTGAAAACAGCATCTAGAGTTTGAAAGTGATGATGGTGAAATATATTTAGAAGCACTGTAAAGCTCCCTGCAGTAATTGAAGCAGTGAAAAATACATCATATTCATACATTCTGAGCTTCAGCACCTCTATATTGTGGGCTATGTCTCTCCACCAAGACAGAAAACACCACTTCACTTAATAAGTCATTACTCAGAAATGTGTCGTTTAAAAAACACAATTGGTGGATGATGAAAATCGATCTTAAATCTGATGGATATCTGATATCCTGCTGTCCTTTAACACCATTCAAAACCGAATTCTACTGCACCTGGTGTTTATGTGAAAGTGTCATCTTCATCAAGCATTCAATACATTTCCTTGAATTGAATTTCCATATTCAATCATCATTTTGTACATTTGTACCTATAAGAATAATACAATAATAATATATTTGTATTTTTATGGTTGTCAGTTACACTGTAATTGCAAGTAATAATGATTATTCTGTTCAGCACATAAAAGATTTTTTTTATGAAATCAAAAAGAGTAAATAGTTTTAAAAATAACGAACGAAAATGTCATTTAATTTGTTTGAAATTAACTCTGCTGTGATAAAACCAGTAAAATGTTAATGCAAGGAATATTGTTTTGTCTTAGTACAAAGACCTACAAATACATCGTGTATATATGTTTATTTTATCAATATGTATAGTCAAATGTATTTATTCGCATGTCTTGTTTATCCGATAGTTCATTTGACTGTAGAAATAATGTTAGTATAGGATGGATTTTTCTTTTCAAAGAACTCTTTCAGCTGTGTAAATCATTCACTGTTCCTTTGTTTTGTTTTGTTTTGTTTTGTTGCTCAGGCAATGTAGATTGTGTTTGCACCCTGAAGCGGAAATTCTTGGTTTATGTATGTGGAAATGATAAGGAGCTCAAGAAAAAACCCACATCACCGTGTTCACTCTTGCTCTTCTGATCTGATGCCTGATGAATTTCTCAATTTAGGAATCATCCTTCAGCAGTAACAGATGTGTTTGTTGTTGAAATAGACCCATCACCAGGATCAACTGGACGCCAACAAAATACATGGTGAACTATTCCTTTAGATGACTGTCTGTTTTTCCTGTGATGCTTTGCCAGCTGGTCAGTACCGCAGATCTGAGAGCTGATCTGGCTTCAGTTTGTCAGAAGAGGAAGTTCCCTTCACTGCCTCCTGGGTTGTGTAAAGCATCAATCCAGATCACGAGTGACACAGGCCAGGACCACCTGAGAGAAATAGCATGTGCATCAGCCACATGCATCAACCTCTGCATTAGAGCTGTGAGGGGCTAAGATGATAGACTGACACGTCTCACCTGTCCTACTGGTAAGGTGACTAAAGCTTAGAGATCTGTTTGAAGTAATAAAGTCTTTCACTGCTCCCTTGTCTTGAGGCTTATGAAACCTTTTCTACTGATTGTCTTGATCTTATTAAAGCATGACCGCCATTTAAGAAAGAGGAAAATGTAGATTACCCCGAGCTGTCATGTGCAGCCCGACGACCCTGAGGCGCTTACAGTGCAGAGGGTGGATTTTAAAAAGGGGGCAGGTTTGGATCCCTACAATGAAGTCAGGTGGGCTACACTTGAATCCTCTTAAACCTTGACCTTGTCAACTTAACCCCTTATAGGGCAGTCTAATGCTCAATATGGAAAACAAAGAAATTGAGCAGAAAAAAAACTGTTTTTTTAAAATAACTTCAACATAGTAAAGTCACTTTAAAATAACAAACTTATATACAATTTAGATATAACAAGATTGATTGAAAAGTAATAAACTAACAAAATTAAACACATGTACATCCCATCATTTTTCTCTAAAGTTCTAAATTAATTATCTCACTGAATTATCAGTGAAAAAAGTAGCTTCATGCTTATTAGCAGCTACTCTCCTCTAAAGATAAGTACTAAAATAAATATGACTTACTGAAGAATTAGGCAGACATTTCAAAATGCATGTTTTATGTGCATAAAGCACAAGTTTTTAATATTTCCAAATCATTTTATTCTGAATGTATGTTGACTGGGAGGAAGAGATGCTCTACCAAAGCAAAAGAGGTAAAAAAGCAGCATCTATCTCAATATTCATCATTTCATCTTATTCTCTAAATACAATCTGAATTTGTGATTTAGTTTACTGAAGCTGCTTCAGGCCTTTAAGTGAAGTAAAAAGGAAACCTTTTCCCTCTCATGAAGTGGGCGGTGCTGCTCTTTTTCCATTTGCTGCTGTGGGTTAGATTATTGCCCCCTCCTGTTTCTGTGAGTGGTTAAATAGCAATGAGCGTTGCTTCACGGGGTAGACAACCCACTTTTACTGAGGAGAACATTAATCAGCTGCGTCAAATCAGATTAGAGGGTTTATAAGAGGGAATAAAAACAGCTGCAAATTAACATGTACTCGAACAAAATTGAGGGACCACGCAGAGGAAGGTCTTTTGACTCCATGAACATTGGCTTTGAAGAAAAACTACTCAACAACGAGGTAAGAGCTTTGTCAACAGAAAGACCAGAAGAAAGAAACTTTGGTTGAATCTAATTGAATCTAATGTTAAATCTAATGTCAGAAACAACGAAGAGGGCGTGTTGAAAGTTTGTATTTTCCTACTGCGAATGCCTATGATTTTAACTGTAAAGATGGAAGGTTATTAATTTGCATGTGATCTCTTTGGAGATGTTTTTGGACAGAGGTGGAGAGATCGGTCCTGGTTATCTTCATCAATAAGCCTTCATTCACTTTGTCGTCAGCCCAGATTAATTTAAGCCAGTTTACGTCAAAGGGTTAAGAAGGTTAAAGGAAGGAGAAACCTGCAAATTTCATGTGAAAGAAGTGTTGTCACTCAGGTTTTTTTTTTCCATCCCTCACAAGTGTCTCCTTTAAACGACAAAATAGATGTGTTCCTATCTAATGTCTTCATTAGACAGGGGGAGGATTGTGCTGCGAGAATTAATCCTCATATAGCTATACTGTAGAAACATTTGCACGATTTTGATTTTAATTATGCGTTTAGTTTTGGACAGTAGAAATAAATTAGAAAAAAAAATTAAATATGGCGTTTACAAAAGTGCTACAACAAAAAGAGAAAAAAAACACGATTTCAATAAATTACATAATTTAAACCACAGTAAAATGTAAACTAAATGCACGCGTTCCAACAATGCGCAGAAAATGATGCATTAGAAAAGCAAGTCTACAAATAATGTAGATCAAGTCTCTGACGGGGTTAATAGTGATTAACTGTGATGTTTGGATACAGCCTATTATATCAAGCTCCATATATAATAATGCTGCCAATTTTCCCATGATAGAAAAAAACTAAAGCAGATGAAGAAACACGATGGAACAAACGTTCAAAACACAAAATTATCATACGTTTAAAATACTTTGATTGAATCATTTCGTGTAGTCATCTCAAAAAGACACGTGCTTTGATAGAGACGGCTTTAACAAACAAACAAAATACAGGACCCGAAGTGCGCGCGGCGCCGATTAAAAGCTGCCTAATGTCTGCTCAGATTGCACCGTGCAGGGGCTAATAATAGGATTCCCCGCTCTTTAAAGGAGATTGCTTTAAGGCGATCCTTTGAGACAGAGACAAGTTCATCTTCGTTAAACCGAGACGCAAAGAGTTGACCCCAGCCAACGTCCTGATCCAGCGCACGCACAAATGCTTCCAGGGATCCCAACCAGGCTTCAACGAAAACTGCTCTGCTGTGCGGTCTACACGATGCTCAAAGGGCGAAATATGGTATGAAGTCACTTAAAAAGATTTTAATTTAGTGGCCTGCTGTTCTATCGCGTCTATGCATTTCACGCTTTAGACTACAGGTACAGTTTAATATATCTGTGCCTAATATCTACTTTAGTTGCAAGTTACGGGTGAAATGGCAAAAGAAAAGGGCTCATGCCAGTTAAAACATGCTGGTTTCACAGACTCGAGGTGTGTTGTCATGTTAAAGTCCGCTTGAGATCTGGAGCAGGATTAAAATCATTTTCCCCTGGCGTGTGCAGCGCGCACAGTCACGCGTCAATTGTTGAGCGCTGTCCGAGGTGCTGATTTGGAAGAGCGGGCTGTGAGCCTCCCGCACGCACTAATCTCAATCTGACAGCGTTTGTATTTGCAACAGCTGATTTTATTTTCTTTCACACTGGAAAAGTCCCCTCTCTCACTGTTCTAAGCAAGTGATGCATTAACCAAGCCCTCCAAAGGATTTTTGGATGGCTAAATAAGTGATTACAGGCTGTAATGTCACCAACCCTTAATCTGTTTTCAATTGTTGTTTTCAGATAAACAAATCAACCTTCACAAAAATTGAAGAAAACACAGAAAAGAAAAACACATCAGAGAAAGAGAGAGCGACAATTATCTTTTCCCTCAAGAATGAGGTTGGAGGACTGGTAAAGGCGCTTAAACTCTTCCAGGTATGGTTGAAGTTCACCCCTTATCTTTGATGGAAAAATGTAGTAAACATTTGTTTTTGTCACTGTGTATCTTTCTGTACTCATATCTTAAGTATAAATATATGTTTCTTCAACTGGTTCAAGTATCGCCAAATGATGCTTTTGTATCTTGCAGGAAAACCATGTGAATCTTGTTCACATAGAGTCTAGAAAATCCAAGAGACGCAACTCTGAGTTTGAAATTTATGTGGACTGTGACAGCAACCACGAACAACTGAATGAGATCATTCAGCTGCTCCGAAAGCATGTAAACGTGGTTGACATGGAGCCCCCAGATAACTCCTGTCTCCAAGAGGAAGGTGAGAAAACTAGCAAATAAAAAGATACAGAAACAAGTGTTTGAAAACACCCGAATAACTGTAAACAATTCCCTTTCTTGAACAGAGATGTATAATGTACCTTGGTTCCCAAAGAAGATTTCAGATTTGGACAAGTGTGCAAATCGTGTTTTGATGTACGGCTCTGAGTTGGACGCTGACCATCCGGTATGTTATCAGTCTGCTGGCTCACTTACAAAGTGTAAACTGTTTTAAATATGAAGCATTTTAATTGTTATATCAATTTCTTCATCAGGGTTTCAAGGACAACGTCTATCGTAAAAGACGAAAGTACTTTGCTGATCTGGCAATGGCTTACAAGCAGTAAGTTTGGTGTATAATCAAATGACTGATTAGAAAAGACACTTTTAACTTTACCTCAATGACCTTCCTACCTTGCTGCAGTGGGGATCCTATTCCTCGTATTGAGTTCACAGAGGAGGAAGTGAAGACTTGGGGAGTTGTCTACAGAGAGCTCAACAAGCTGTATCCCACCCATGCCTGCCGGGAATATCTGAAAAACTTGCCGCTGCTGTCCAAATACTGTGAATGTCGAGAGGACAACATCCCTCAGCTGGAAGACGTCTCACGCTTCCTGAGGGGTGAGTTCCTTCAACGAACTGAGTTTTACTTGTTTAGATGTGATCACTCACAAACAACCTAAATATGCTTTCAGAACGTACTGGATTTATGATCCGGCCTGTGGCAGGTTACCTGTCGCCACGTGACTTCCTTGCTGGCTTGGCCTTCCGCGTTTTCCACTGTACCCAGTATGTGCGACACAGCTCCGACCCCTTGTACACCCCTGAGCCGTGAGTAATTTCCACAATGATATAAGAATGTGTGGCTCTAATCTTCTCGCAACATTACAGGCCTAATAATGAGCTATTTTATTTATTGAATAGGGACACATGCCATGAGCTGCTGGGTCACGTCCCGCTGCTGGCAGAGCCCAGCTTTGCTCAGTTTTCTCAAGAGATTGGTTTGGCTTCATTAGGAGCTTCAGATGACTCCGTTCAGAAACTGGCCACCGTGAGTATCACAGCTAAAACCCAACTTACAAAAAAACAAAAGAAGACAAGCTTATTGAATAGATTTTATATTTTGCATATTGTTCCAGTGCTATTTCTTCACGGTGGAGTTTGGCTTATGCAAACAAGAAGGGCAGCTGCGAGCATATGGTGCCGGACTGCTGTCATCCATCAGTGAGCTGAAGGTAAACATGATTTAATAAGTACACATACAGTGTGCATATTAACACTCAATCAATCCTTTTTTTTTCCATCTTGTGTCATGTACTGGAAAATATATGGACTTAAAACCGTTAACACCTCTGTAAATGTTTTAATTAAGAAGTCTAATGTATCTCTTGTTGGTGAGCTTCTTGTATCTTCCCTGATAGAATATTTCATTTTAATCTGTATTGTGCTTCTCATTTACAGCATGCACTCTCTGGCAATTCAAGGATAATGCCATTTGATCCAAAAGTCACATCCAAGCAGGAATGCATCATCACAACATTTCAGGAGGTTTACTTTGTGTCAGACAGCTTTGAGGAGGCAAAGGTCAAGATGAGGTGAGCGTCACTGTTTGATACTATAATGCATCACGAGTTTTCCAGAGTGTGTACACATCCAGTGACGATTTTGGGTTTTCATCAGAGAGTTTGCAAAGACCATCAAGCGTCCCTTCACAGTGCGCTACAACCCATACACCCAGAGTGTGGACGTGCTAAAAGACACTCCCAGCATCAACAGCGTGGTGGAGGAGCTTCGACACGAGCTTGACATCGTCGGTGACGCGCTCAGCCGGCTGAACAAACAGCTGGGTGTCTGATCTGATCACCCACAATTCATTCACCTATACAGCCCATCAACGCTTTCTGTGTCATCTCCCAGCACTGTTCAGATGTTGCTTGTGTTTCACACTTCTGTCAGCACAATGAATGTGCATCGCTTTTTGGCAAAGTGCATTGTTGTCTCCATTGTTTGGTGTTTTGCTTATGTTACTTTCAGGTGCATTCGTCATGTTTAGTCTCTAATTTTAGTAAATTTCACAAACCCAAAATACTGCTTAATCTGAGGACACCCTCATGCTTTTCTATTACCTTCTGTAATACAAATAATATACTTTCAAGGTATTTCAGTATACTTTTAAATGTCCAACTGTTACAAACACATATGTGGTTCCTTCTTCCTGTTGTAAACTTTGCTCATGTGTATTATCTTGTGATTCATCTTTGCTTTTTGTAACTCATTTAATTCATCTTCTTTATATTTAATCTTCCACACTTTATTAATATGTATAATATGTACCTTGTTTGTACTCCTTTTGATGTATGTATCATGTTTTTTTTGTGTGTGTGCTGTTGAGGGAACTCATGAGAGTGAATACTTTGACTAATGTTAAAGAGATGGTTTCATGATTGATTATGACAGATCTGGTCCATGCACGCATTTTCTTTTTCAGTCATGATTTTGAATACCTCCTCTTGAAGTGAGTGTACCTACAGTACTCTGAAATTCCAAACATTATTTTTCTACTGTAACAAACTACAGACAAAAAAGTAGACAATGTATGACAAAAAATATATATAAAATAAAAACATTCACTGTCTTCACAACATGTCAAATGTGCCATTACTTACAGACTTATGACTTCTTTGTGTTTTCCAAAATATGATGAGGTCGTAGATATTTATTCAGTAATATGGTGCTGTTGTTCATGGTAAAGACACAGGACAGCAATGACAAAGAGTCTGAAAGAAAAGATAACGCTGACATTCAGTTTGAGGTTTCTGCCATTTCAGTTTGTTGTTTCAAGAATAGAACTTTCTCTGACCTGAACACCACATTATTACAGATTCAAAAATACACCAAAATGGGAAACATTTACACACAACTGTTCTTAAGACATAAATCACAACAGTAGGCCTTGAATGGATGCTGTTGCTGAGTGACTCTTATTGCTTCACAATCAATTAAAATCTTTGATTTCAGATATGTGGTATCTTAGAGAATTTGATCCGAGAGTCTTATAGAATAGAAAATCACTATGGACACTGCCCAAGCACAAAGACTTGTTTTATATAATTTAATTTGTTAACTTATAACCACTCCTAACCTATCAACCCATATTGTATTTAGTAATTCTATGTCTCTTGAGGAGACATTAATTCAGCAACTTCTTAAAAGAAGAGTATTATGTTAACTGACCACTAATATTTATTTTACATTTCACATTTCTTTAGGCACCATCTATACTGGTGAAAATTACATTTTACATCCATGTCTATGTGTAAATACCAGCAACATTACAAAGAATAGAAATGATAAATCAAACATACACATTTAAAATACAATAAAAAAAACATGAAAATAAACAAAAATATAGCCCCTTTAATAGTAGTACTCAGTCTATTCCTTCTATTTAATGTTAGTGAGAAAAAAACTTATTAATTAGCTATGACATATAATAATTGGACTTGTGTTAAAGTTTTAAGAATAATTTTCCAAATGGAAAAACAGTTTACATTCTTCAAAGGAAAAACATTTGAAATCATTAATAACTTATTTAAAAATTCAAATGTTTCTATTTGTTTCTATTGTCTTAATCTCTCTCTCTCTCTGCCACACAGAATCTGCAATGTTAAATAAGTATGAAAAGTAGATGTGAATACAAATAAAATGAGATGTTAGATATTTGATTTGAGCAAACCTGAAAAAGATTATTTTAAATTTATTTAGTTTATCTATTTTTTTCTTTTATTGCTTCACTTTCTTTTGGTGAATAATATTTGTGAATAAAAATCTCTATAAATCTGTTAATATTTAGATAATTGAATAATAATAGACTGAAAGCATTCAAAAAGGAACAAAGGGGCAGATACTATAAAAACAATCTTCTTTTCACCTCCTTTTCATTCAGTAAATGTTGATTTGGAAGTTCTGCTGTTAAAACTGTTGTATTTTATTTTATTTTATCTTATAATTTATTTTATTCTTTACTATTGAATGAAATAAAGAATTACAAACAACTAAAGTATCTTCTATTCTATTCTTAAACTTTTACTTTTTTAGTTTGAAAGGCCAGACTTATAGTGTAAAAAGGTGTCCTTGACCATAACCACATTTCTGTAGTTTATAAGAACCCAAACTGTGTGAAAATTGGTTAAAAATTTGATGACTTATTATTATTTTATCATCACAAAGACGTCTTACCTCCATAGAAGTGAATGCACTGGAGGCGCAGTCAGTCCTCATCCAACATGGCAGCAACGCTGGTGCGTCAGCTGCTGCAGGAAGCGTCAGTCAATAAAACATCTACAGTCAATATTTGAAAGCTCGAAAAACAGCAGCTTTGAAATGAAGTGTTTCAGTGTCATTTAATTTCTACATTATTCTTTTAAAAACTAGGTATCATACAGTCATTTTTGTTAGTGATTGACATTTCCTCACCTCTCCGCACCGCACACCTTTTAGTTTCTGAGGTGCACTTTACGACACTGTCGTAAATCCTACACTTCCACGCTCCATGGAAACACGCTCACGGCTGGACTTTTGTTTACACTCTTGGGTAAGTTTGTTTTCTCCACCACTATCTTTTCCGAATACTTTGCACCAGGTCACGTGCTTTAATCAACCCCGGTATCGTCTTCCAGTAGTAAAGTGTCACTTTACAGTGATGCTGTACACCGCTGCTAACGTTAGCTTAGCCTGTTAACACACTAACTGATGTGGGGCAGACGGTAACCGGAGGACCGATAGCTCTACCGATTGTGATTGGTACAGCCACAATCTGTACCAATCACAAAAACTCTACAGTTTGTGATTGATTCTGGTTGTTTCTGTTAGGGAGCCAACAGCTACGGGCAGCTGGGGCAGGGAGATGTGGAGGACCAGCCCGTTCCTCGGCTCTCTGACTGTTCGGCTCTGCAGAACCGGGCGGTTCGGGGGGTCACCGGTGGCGGAGGACACACCGCAGTGATCACTGGTACAGTCGTGTGTATTTGCCCCAAAACAAACTGCCAATGATTCCTCTCTGCCCACCTGATGCTTGACGTTTGTTCAAGATGGCTAATTATTTAGGTCACGTCATCTGGCGCTTCCTTCTGGAGACAGATTTTTTTTTTTTTTTTTTTTTTTTTTAATGTAACTTGGGTTTTCAGTTCGATGCTGTGTTGATTAAGGAAGCCCAGATCACGAGCAGGGTTCCTTGAAAAGAGATTCTTTACTGCCTGTACTGCCACCGCGACTCTATCACAGCGGTTAAGAAGATGGATGGATGGATGCATTGTTGATCAACACCTTGAAATTGCTCTTGAGTGCTACAACAGGAACTTGATCAAACTATTATGAATAATGAAGTTCAAGTCACTTTGGGCAAAGTTTGCCAGATTTAACTTGAGTTAACATGGGTGTTGACATGATACAGTTTTCACATAATATTCTATTAATTTTTCAGCTTGCCACATACTTGTAACAAACAAGAAATCCTGTGGAGGAACTTCCTCATGAAAAATATACTTCATGTTACATGAGGTGTAAGCTACTATTCCTGCTCTGTCTGTCAAGCATTTGCATCTCTCTGTATTTTGTAGAATGATGATCAGTCATTATAATAGAAAGCTAAACCCAGAAACATGAACTAAGTGCATGCATGCTGAAGCCAATCCCGGATGACTATTGGCAGAAGCAGACTACACCCCAATAGTCAGTCTATCACATTGAAGTTAATATAGAGGGGCCGCATCTCTCAAAAGACAAAATATAACCAAAACAATTATATTGCCTTTTAGTTTTTTTGATATAAAAACAACTGTATATGCACATATCTCTTAATCAAGCCTTTAGAATCCAGAGAAAATGTGTCCGCGCGATTGTGTATATCCACTTGCACATCCAAAGAAGTGCTTAGTGCTCATGATAAAAACCTGCCTGAATGTAACAATTCAGATATTATCAGTCTAAGCATGGTTGAGTTTTAAAGGTGGAGCTTAATATAACCCTACAACAAATGTGCAGCCAGTGCAAATACAACACTGTTGAATTAATTAGCTTTTTTGACTGATATAATACAAACAAGTCAGTTTTGATTTTAATTTAACTTGCTCCTGATTCTTACATTTGTCACATTGACACACTTCAAACACAAATATGCATATTTCTTAAAGACAAACTTCATAATAACTCTGTAGTTAACCAAAGGTGAATTATGGGAATGTATGTTCTACCTTGAGCTTTATCCTGTGTTAGAAACAAATTTAAGTGTATTTATGTTCGTGTTGTGTCTTTTATCTTCTTTTGGCACCTGAGTGCAGGGTCGTCAACTATCAATCTGATTATGTTTTTGTCTCCTTTTTCAATTGTTCAGTTTATAATTTCTCTCTTCTGTTTGAACCTGCCTAAACTTTGACACTCTTGTGTTTAACAGAGGGTGGAGAAGTGTTTGTGTGTGGTCAGAATCACAAAGGCCAGCTGGGACTCGGCCACAGTACCAACATCTTAGTTCTTCAACTCTGCCCTGTCACGAATACCAGAATCACGAATGTAGCCTGTGGTTGGGATTTTACTCTTTTTCTCAGTGGTGAGCAGTTTTTAATACCCAGAAGTATTTCTGTTTCCTTACACTTGAAGTTGATTGTTCATGACAGAAAATTCAAAGGATATTATTGTGTTTCACTGACCGAATATGTTTCTCCCCTCCTTAATACCCTATGAACAGATTGTGGTCAGTTACTGGCATGCGGATCAAATGCATTTGGTCAATTGGGTGTTGGACAGGCAGTCACACACTCCACAGAACTGCTTGTTATTGAGGTAAACACAACATTCTTGAACCTGTTTAAATAGTGTTGAGCTGACAAGCTTGTTAAAACCAATCCCCACCTGCTCAGTTTCATTAGATTGTATGAAGCACTCGTAACTTTTTGTTTTTTTTGTTTTTTTCAGAGTCTGAAGAAGCCAATCACGAGTGTAGCAGCAGGACTGAGACACTCACTTGCTGTTACTGGTAAGATAGCACCATAAACTGTCCACACACATTCCAAGGTTTAATTTTAATTTTGATAAAACAATGAATATCTCCCCTCTGGCTTTCAGATTCTGGCGCTGTTTATCAGTGGGGGTTGGGTCTTTTCAGTCATGCTAAAAGGGCTCTCAGTCCACACCCTGTTCCACCACATCTCAACTCGAAGGTGCCTTCACTGGTACCAGGTAAATATGTATGTTTAATTTATTTAATTTAATTTTTTTTTCAGGTAGATTATTTATAGGCATAAGTAATGTGTTGTGTTCATGTTGCAGGTCTGGATCACAGTATATCACGTTTTGTAACCGCAGGCTCATCTCACAGTGTGTGCCTTACAGGTATGAAAGTAGCTATACAGGATGCTGACTTTGATAGAAATGGCTTGTACCTTATTCCTTACGGATACAAGATGTTTACAGTTGGCTTCAATGCAAACACAGTGACTGCATTACATGTGAGAGAAGCAAACACAATTGGCGGAGGCTATATTCTAATAACAGATCCATTATGTGTTTGTTCTCCTTTTCCATATTGAGCTTTTACATGTGTAGTAGTGACTTGTCTTCAACATCATGTTCATAAATCAATCTGATATCCTTTCTGTCCTCCTATTTAGTGGACCTGTGCTCCTCAATTCCTTTTCTGATGCTGCCTCGACAGTATGAAGAGTGTTTGTGTGTGCAGGAGATGGTGATTTGTTCCTGTGGGGAAGCAACAAACATGGTCAGCTGGCCACCACAGAGCCCTTTCTCCCATCTCCCACTCTCCTGAGACGATCTCTGATGGACGGAGAGAAAGTCATTAATGTGTGGAGCGGCTGGACACACAATGTTGCTCAAACAGGTATGCAGATACTTGAACACACATCACGCACGCTGCAGTTACCAGTTTTAGTGGGATTTAAGGGAAGGTTGCTCCGTCTGAATAGGTTGTCATTTCTTTCAGAGAGCGGCAGGGTGTTCACATGGGGCAGAGGAGATTATGGACAGCTGGGCCAACAAGCATCAACAAGTACGGACTCAAAGCAGCAATCAGCAGGCCCTGTAGCAGACGGTGGCAGCTTGAAGGCTTGTGCACCTGCTGAGGTTAAAGAGCTCTGTGGAGCCACACAGGTAGGACATCTGTGTTTCCACCTATTTGTAAACAGCTAAATTATGTTACAGTTGTATCTTTGCGTGGCGCGAATCTTCATCTTCTTAGTTGGCCAAATATAAACAATGGTAAAACAAAATTAAAAAGTTGGAGGGGTGATGAACAGTGTTAGATGTAGTAATTTTAGTTTGATGTAGGATACAGTTTGAAATACTTCTATTGACAGAGCATTACACAGACAAGCACAGTCATTTGTTAAAATAGTTAATAGAACGTCTTCAAACTTATTCCTTTGCTCTCCCTCTTAAGTCTAGTTATCTACATTTGAAATCAGTCCTATGTATTCCAGTTTTTAAATATTGTGTTAAGCACTGTGTAATGTCTTTATGAAAAGTACTACTGAAATGAACTAGTTATTATTTTAGTTTAGAGTATTGAAATAGAGAACATGCTTCATAATGCCTGAGGTTTATTCAAACAGACCTTATAATTTGAATACAAACAAACTATGCCCCCTCTATATGGAAATACATTTTAGTTGTATACCAAAATAATATCGCTATATAATCAAATATATAACTTCAGAAGGACTTCTAGGAGTTTACTCAACATGGTTTATTAGGCTTAAAATAACAATTTCTATGAAATTCAGTTACAGAATTACCCCCAAAATTGGTGAATTAAGTAAATATTCTTTTTGTGGAAAATCAACCCTTTCTTTTCAACTGACTGAATATAAGTAATAATATCTGAATAACTTTGTTTTTACTTTCATGACTATTTTCCCATTCTTATCATGTAAATGAAGAAAATAATAACTGGATTATGAATACTGCTCTGACATTTGCTCCCTCTCTAAGTTAGCGTATCCAGGCAGCCTCTTGGTACTGACGTCACACACAACTAAGAACCACAGTTAATTTAAAAACATTGTTAGTTGGAAATGAATACAAACCAGATGATTTCAATGTATTAATCTCAATTAGAATCACTTTATTAATCCCTAGAGGAAATTCTTTAACATCACCACCACTCTACCTCCTGGACAAGACAAAACTGTCCATGTCAGAGAAAATGAGAAGCCTCAATCACTCCAGTCTGATATTGACCAGGTCCTCTATTTAATTTTTAATAAATATGAGTGGTCTGTGAGACTCCACCAGGAGGCAGCACACAACCAAAAACACAGCCCAGCCTTATCGAGCAGGAGCTGAGCCACAATGCCCCTGGAGAGAAGGTTCCTAATGAGCAGCATCACAATAGCTAGTGTACAGACAAACACTACCATTATTATCCAACAGCGAGACGATCATTTCCATTGAGTAAAGGCTGTGCTTCCTTCTCCCTTGGGGACAGTTATGTGTGAGTGTCACGGAACTGCAGCAGTTAACCTGTAGTCTAAATGGCAACTCTATTGTAGGAAATCGTTGCCAATAACCCAAATGTCAGGGATGAGGAAAGGTAGGGGCCGGATCGTTCTCCGTCTGCGCACTGATCACTGCAGCAACACTGACGTATGTCAAAGCGTTGTCACCTCTATGTGTAAAGGCAAGATGAATTAGTTGAGTGGGCCGTAAATTTTTCTCAGCCCACCTCATAGTATTAGTCCATGTACCTTAATGGAGGAAATGCTGAGTAAATATTTATTCAGGATGTTCCTGGAAAAACTAATTACACTATGTCAGTGGTTCGACAATCAGTAGGACTGATTCTTTTTATGGCTTGTCACAGGTGTGTCCTCCAACAAAGCAATTCAAACTGCAAATATTGTTTGAGCAATGAAGCTCTTACTATTTAAAGCTGCATCCAAAGGGTTTTGTTTCAAGATCAATAATTAACTAGCGTTCCAAGGAGTTCTCTCCATTCCTGGCCTGTTAGGCAGGGGAAAGAAGAGGGAGCAAAAATTTTTACTGGGAAAGGTTTTGTTCAACAAAGCCAGGGTTTACATTTACTCCTCTATTTGCCTTGGAGTTGGGTTTCCTCCTTCCTGCTTCTGTGTTTAATTAATCTATAGGCAAAATAACGTTATGGTCGTACTGAAGTTTGAGGGATGGAAAACGCCAACGTTATTGCATTGTAGTTCTTCATTAAAATGTGTAGTGTTTCTCATGTATATGTTGAGATGAAAATTCCCAAAGATTAACTTTAAATTTTGTGTGCTCCTCGATTATTTACACATTTTTTGTTTGAAATCTTCTCTACAGATAAGTTGTGGATCTGAGCATAACCTTGCCATTGTCGGTGAGTCTCACTCTAACATGATCGTAACTTATAGTCACACTGTAAATTTCATACACAAACAAACAAGGAAGACCATTGAAGGAAGGGATTTTAATGGGACACTGAACAGAAAGTTCAAACTTAATGAGACATGCTCTTCAGCCTAACATGACTCCAACTACAAAGAGGAAAAGATAATACACATAGGTGGGACTAAACTAGTTCACCCCTGTCTTTTCCTTTGTGTTAAAGGATCAGAAAGCGACTGATACTACGTTAAATTCAAACACGAGTGTGAAAAATTAATCTTGGTGATACTGTTGAGGATTTCTAAGGTCAGCCCATCGCTCCGTGGCTGGCATCAAAATGTAATTAGAGAACGGATAGATGAGGATCATTCACAAAAGCAATTATTTGAAATAGGCCTATAAAAAAAGAGCCAAATTAACCACACACACAATTACAAGTATGTTCTTCTTGTCAGATGTTTGAAAGGAAATCTCCTCATATCCCAAAAAAATAAAAGAGTTAAGAAGAAACACTGTAGTTGTGCACATCCCAAAGAAACCTAAACAACAAAAATATAATTTTGATTCCCTGGAATTACAGAGATATTGTATGTGCTTTTATTCTTGTTGTGCCTAAAGTCTTATTTTCTTATTTTCACAAACTTAACTGTACAAACTTTTGGAAGTAAGATCTTTGGCATTAAATTTTGAAAACTGACCCAGTTTTTTTCTTCTTTTTTTAACATCAGCATTAATATAAATATCACAGATCAACACTGAAATAAAAGCGCAGCATTCCAATAGAGAAAACCTAGATGTTTCTACATGCTTTCAAGTAATGCTTTTACCAAATAACGTAAGGATAACGGACATGCCATTATATTTAAGAAATTATAATGACTATCCATCACACTGCCAATTCTTACAAACATGGTCCTCATTGTGAAAAGTTACTGGAAAAAGAAAAGTTACTGAATGAGAAAGTAGAATCCGTAAAGAAAGAGCTCATGTGAACCTCCAACATCTTACTCCTCCACCGTGGCCTCCTCCGTTCCTCCTCCTGTCTCCAGCGTGGTGGCAGGAGCAGTGAAATAGCAAAACGGGATTGGAAGCAGAGACCTGAGTGCTGCTATTTCTGGTGCTGAAGTAGGTCAGGCGGAAAGGAACGGAGAGCATTGCATACTGCTCATGATATCTGTTGCCTCCTCGGCCTTTGCCCATTTTCACCTGAGACAGTGTTCCTCATGTTTGAGATTCATCACTGGTGGTCAGTAGTGGGAGATGGGCCAAAGACTCTGTGGGCACAGCTCATCCAATCTGAGGAAAGATGTGTGTTTATGTGAACATTTTCCACTTCGTGGGGACTGTAGTAGCACAAAACTTAGGATTAGATCTCACTTTAAATTGTACTTGTGGAATTATGCAAGTCATGCCATTATTTAAAACAAGAAGAAAAAGAGGAATAAAAAAAGCCAACCCCCGCAGATTGTGTCCTTCTGTGGTGTCATTAATTAGGTGAGAAAATTTGAAACTGTCAAGTGTTGGAAGAAACAATGGCAGGATTTGTTTACAAAGTAATAGATTTTTTTTTTTGGTTTGCGTTTCTGGATTTGTCTTCATTTGGTGTGCAGAATATTGTGAAGGCACTTGGTTGCCATGGAAACACTGATGTGCACTTCTCCAGTCAGTGGGTCCATGAAATACAGCAGAGCACCAAAATGAGAATTTCTTACTGACAAAATGTCACTATTAAATGATTTGCACAGTTAAAACTGAGTCAGACGTTTTGAGAAAATGCACTTCAGGTATAAATATATGCAGTGTGTTAAGAACAAGGCTGAATGCGTGTCTTTAATGCATGTGCCTTATCTGGCAGACAGTGACATTGACATAAGCTGCTGGCATGACATCCTGGTCTGTTACCTTCTGAAAACATACGCGCGTGTCTGTTGTCGAGCCCAAACGTGACATTCAGAGACTGACAGTGAAAAGACGGAAGACAAAGGAGCCCCTTGATGAAATAAATGAAACGATGGCATGAAAGGCACACGACTGCAGGACAGGGAAAGCTTGAAGATGTGTTACCCTTGAGAAAGCAAGCTCGCTTCTGTTGCCATGGCAATGGAGCCTATTAGGTAACTGTGTTGCCATGGCACGTGTCTCCGCGGTGATGCAGACCTGACCACACCCACCAACAAGCTCCCCAGCTGTGAAGAGCAGGGATCCTTCATTATTGGTCAACTGTCAACATTGGGAACAGACTGTGTGTGTGCGTGTGAGATTATGATAGCATGTTTCTGTTTTTTTTCCTTTTTGTTTTTGCACCCCC
>OMNM01039114.1:2695-14432 GCA_900302745.1 Parablennius parvicornis | reverse complement strand
TGTACTCAGCTCTATTGGCAGAATTATCTTGGCAGTGTGTTTGCAGTTGTTTGGTAAAAAGCTGGTCCCTTCTCACAAACTTTTCCACACAAACAATCTGGATCTGTACTTTTCACTCAGTTGTCATTCGTTTTAATTAGATTTACTCATCGTTGGGTTTTTGAAGCTGATCCTGATGGGGGTCCTTCCGGTGTTCATGTTCTTTTGACGACTGAATTTGATCGTTTTGTCAGTGGCTGGTGGCTAATGGCTAATTTAACAGAACATGTAGATTGGTTTAGAATGTAGCTCAAGCTATACTCCTGGATGGAACAAGAATTTGCATAACAGAGGCACTTGTCCAGTATGATTATAATGATTTGGCATTAGTTTGTATGACATACTAATATACCAATTTGCATGTGCACAGAAAAAGAAGAATCCAATTCTACATGATTGTCAAACTATTACTTCTGTTCAACAGAATAATGTCCTAACTGATATGGATTTATGTATTTAATCTATAAACTTTCATTGTAGAAACAAAGTACAGCTATTTGTAAAGATGTATGGACAATCAATAATGATCACTTTTATTCCTCTTTCAATATCCTTAATTTCATCTACATTATTAACCAATTTCAAACAGCACAACTTGCCGTAGTAATGCAGCAATAATAGGGTTAGACTGGCCCCTTTTTCATTATTATTATTAGTAGTAGTAGTAATAGTATTTTTAGTATTTCTAGTATTATTATTGTGGAAGTTATCTATCTAATGCATGAAAATACACCAAAGGAATATCAAAGGTTCACTGGTGCAAAACAGTGCAAAAAGTCTACAAAAATGTGACCATGACAGTGCAAAGTTATCGATCTGTTTCCAACTAGTACGTCTGGCTGACAAGTGACAAGTTTTTTTGTTTTTGTTTGCTGGAGAGGATGTGAATAGAGTTGGAGCAACATTTTTTTTTCCTTTCAACAGAAGAAGCACACAGATATTTGATGATCACTCAAAACATTGGTACACACAGCTTCAGCACACAAAAAAAAGCATATTTACAGCACTGGCACACACCAAAAATAGGCACACAAATTACAACACAGTAACCAGTCACAGATACTGAGCTACATAAGGCTTGACAACAAAACTTCCTCAGTGCTACATCTATGCTGAGTTTGTGATGTACAGGTTGTCACTGTCACACCCATTTAAAAATGCTAAGTATACACACAACAATGCTACAGCACTATCAGGTGGGTGATGGGCCATTATGGGTCATACACATAGTGGTTGGTACACCATGGTTCATAACACAAACTGACTCTGTTGGTTGTCTGCTCCGGTGCTGTCGTTGGTTCTCTATAAACATATAAAAAAACAATAACAAAAATAAATTATTACACAAATTATGTGAACGGTGGAAATGATGGTGGTGATGGGGGAAGAGGCAAAATGAGACTACTTGAAGAGTAAAGAAAATGTGCTCCATTAGTTCCTCATGGTAAACTTTGGGTTTACCATGTAATTCCCATGCTTAGCCAAGGCATCAGACACCAATGTACTGTTTGTGTGCAGAGGTTGGACTCTGAGTTGGTTAATCAAACATGCCCGATCATGCTGTTTCGTACAGATTGATGTACATTATATCAGTCATTGTCATGCGATTGTAAACTTGGCATCATGCTTTCACAGTCAACTCGTTCTCTAACGTTCTTTTTGACCCAGACACAGGAACACAAAGGGTTAAACAGCAGTTGAAAACACTAGCCATGAGCTAGTGGGAAAGAAAAGATGTATGTATGCAGTGCTGTTGGAAAAAAAAAACGGAGTCTAAACACTCATTGTATATAAAATTTATTACATGCAAGGACTTATATTTACATGTTTTATTTGAATACTTTTTTGTTGCATAAATGTAAAATACATGCATTTACCTTTCCCCAAGTAGACCCACAACACTATATCTTAGTGTACTTGTTTTTCCCCCAGTTGATTTGCATGAGCATATAATTCACCTGCATCTCTTCACATCAAATTTTCACAAGTTTTTTTTTTCTTAAATATATAACGACCATTAATTACCACAAGAGACATGACTCAAAATGTAAAACTGTTCATTGAGAATCAAAACAAAATGTAAGAGATGACTTGCTATAATTACTATATCTTTTTTCTAGAAATGAACATTTCTTAAATTTGTTAAAGTGCCCTGAAAATCTTGTGCATAATTATTGGGTTAAGATCAATACATGTAACAGTATTGATATTTTAAATCAATAGACATACATACTACACTATTAATCGTGACATCTAATGTTAATCATAAGTCGTTATAGTTTGGCTCTGGAAAGTTGCTTGGTCCCCATTCATAATATCTTGTGCTTTAATATACAAAAATCTGAGGTTGGTGTTTCTTTTCTTTTTCTTTGTGCTGTAAATTTATTTCCATCTAAATGTTAAACTGTACTTTGTGTTCAGTGGTGGATCAATAATTAAGAGGGTTTTGTTGTGGTTTTTTTTTGTTTTTTTTTCAAATATAACTAAAGATTCAAGGGTGGTACAAAACATTCAAGGTGCCCATTTCAAAATAAAGCAATTGTTACACTGATATAAGCATAGTATAAAGTGTAAGAATGCTACACAAGGAGCACTTATGTAATAGTGTGTCAATGTATTCTTCAATTCATAATTCATGGGTTCTGTCTTAATTTAGCAGCAAAGCAGTAAAATACATTGCTGCAGACTATTTAAACAGTTTAAAAACTACCCCTAGATATATTTTTATAAAAAGTATTAATGCACATAAGAGCATCAGTTGGCTTTATAATTCTTCAAGTTAAATCAATTTCGGTTAGAGGCCCCAGTCAAACAATAGCAAGAAAATAAACATATGAATTTGGGGAAAGGCAAAAAATGGTGGCTACATAAACATCTCTGCTGTGACTGAGTCTCTTGTAAAGCTGTCCCAAAATGCATAAAATGACAAAGCTTTGAAAGCTTTTAGAAAGTAAAATGTTTCTTTACAGATACTGCAATACAATTAGCTTCTTGCTGAACATAATTTCTCATGCAGTTCATGCAAATGAATAAACAGTTTTAGTTCAGTTGACATTAAATGTAGTCATCACTGGTTTCAAAGAAATTGTCATCATCTCTATATTGCATTGGTCATTGTGAACAAGGCGTTCATTTTTTTTTTTTTCAATGGTCCCTCAGGTAACATTGAGTCTGGATTGCACTTTCAGAATGATAACGTCTCTACTTTGCAAAGCGTTTAGGAGAAGTTCCCTTACCAGCTTCCGGATATGTATAAAAGCCATGTCCAGCATATTACTAGCAGGGTTGACATTTTATGAAATTTTCTTTCACAAAATTATAAAAAGCAAATGAGATAAAGGTTACTGGCAGAAAAGTATGAGAGATCAAAAGCAACAGAGCAACAGGCAATGATGTAAACACGGAAAAGAGAAGGGTTAGCCTGTAGTAAAAGTAGAACAGCGCTTTGTCTGCATCTGAAGTGACCCATGCAGAGTGGCATGTCCCAATGATTTCTACTCTACGATATGATGACACACCCAAGGAGAACACTTGGGAAGCTTGAGTATAAGCACAGTTAAGTACAATCTTTTTTCAGAAAAAAAATCGAAAGATAAAGTAAAGATGAAAAAACAAAGCAGGAGCGAAGGCAAGTGTAAAAGCAAAGTCTGACAGGAACGTTTAGAAGAGTGTGGACTGGCCTTCCAATGGCATTGTGTCTGCTACTCAACCATGCTACATAATGGATGGGATGGGAGAATGTGAGTGCTGCATTAGACAGGGTGGGCTGCAGGGCAGGGCGGACACTGAGGACACTCCAGAGGCATCCCCGCTCATGCCAGACATGCTGTTAAGGCTCCAAGGCTTTTCATAACCTTCAGTTGAAAAACAGAGAACGTTCTGAGTACACTGCAGCACTGAATCCATGACAAAATGTTTTGGTGGTCCTCGCTGGTAATACTACACCTGTTGCTTTCTTGTTTTTGTCTCCAAAGAAACAGGTCAACACAGACTTCAGACAGATTCTTATTCTCCATGCATTGAGTGCATCAGGAGTACAACAGCATGCACCGGGTGGTACTGGAATGGTTCGGAGTATAACACTCTAAAAGACTAAGAAAGGCAGGCACCTCAGGCAGGGAATGTTTTCTCAGCTAAAGGAAGAAATTCACACTGTATGCCACTTACTGCACACAGTTAGAGGCTTTTAGGATTTTTCAATTATTTGACCATTATTATTAAAATTGTTTGTCATAAAAATGAGTTGAATTTAATCCCACCATTCAAATGTAGAAATTGGTAAATCAGTAATTGATTTTTAATCTGAAAATATTGTCCATCATCCATTTGTGTTGTACTCCTTCACCATACTGATAGCACCCATCAGCAAGACACTTCATGCACCGCTATGGTCAAGAGCAATGTACTCATAAGTCAGAATCCTGCATGGTATTTATCTTTAAAACACATATACATACATGATACACGTGTAGCACATAAATACTTTCTTACTCGTGTAAGACAACAACAGATCCTAGATTATATAAATCTTGAAAATAGCTTTCTTACTAGTAAATAAATAAGAGTATTACATTATGCATGGTATCAAAAAATATATTATGTAGATGTGGACAATTCTTGACATTTATGGTTGATTGTGCTTGATCCTAACAATATGTTTGTTGTGAGTTGAAATATGTACAGTTCGCAGCATAATGACTGAGTGAGGACAAGCAGCTGCTGTTAGTGTGTGCAAATTGTAAAAAGAGGTTTGTTGTTGATGTTGTTTTGTGTTTGTGTGTGTGTGTATGCGTGCGTGCGTGCATGTGCATGAGTGTGGGAGGCTGTCAATTACTGAGGTGTAACACTCAACAAATAGGCATAAAGGAGAGTGTACTGTCTATCGGGCTACCGGGTGTCAGTGTCTCAGGGGGGCCTGTGATTGGCTGTTACTGTACGTACCCCTCCTCACTCTGCCCCCTGTGTGGTTGGGGCGTTCAGCAGTGGTGACCAGGAAGCAGGGCCGCTCTCTCTCGCTGGGGCTGAAGATTTCCTCTGGCGATATGGCCTGGTCTATATGGGGGCAATCTTCATTTGCCAGAGCTGCATTAGCTGCTTCACCATTCAGCTTGGAATCTGAACAGAGAATCAATGAAAGACAACAAAAAGAAACAAGAAAACTGGTTTTCATTCACCAGCTTATTTTGTTATATCAATTCAGCATTTCCTGATATAACAAACTATATATAAGTGACTATAAAGAATAATGCACCTAGGGATTAATACACATTTGAATAGTGATTGTCTCATGTTTATGTTTCTATGTTTTGTGAAAACTCTGTTATTTGTGTTTGAAACTAAATTGAGGGTCTTTGCACTAATGGCACCAGAGGGGCATCAAGTAACTCTAAGTATCTACTTACCTAGTTCTAAACATTACAAATACATGCTGTCGCTTAATCTTAAGAGGAGTGAGTCACTGCATTAAGAAGTGTAAGATCAATAGCAAGATTTCTCACAGTCTGCCTCTCTCTACTCTTCTATCCAGAATCAAATATGCTTTTCATCAAATATTTCATTGATTGTTTTCAGTGGGAAAGTCACTTGTTTAATCTTGTGCCTGTATCATCAGCTGATTGAAGTATGGGAACAGAGAGAGTAAAACAGCTGAATAGTAATGCCCCTCTTTCTGGAGGACCGAGAGGAAATGATTCAATAATACATCAGAGAGGGAATCGTACATATTTCTTACCTTGAAATTTTATCTCGAAAACGTCGTCATGTGCAATAGGGCTTGGGTGTTGGGAGGTGATGCTTGCCTTACAGAAGTCAGGAGAACCTGGTTGGGGTGCCCGTGGGATATGCCTGTTTTTTTTCTTTGGTAGTTTCTGTTTTGCCATGGCCAGGGAGTAGTACATTCCAAAGTTGTTGACAATCACAGGAACAGGCATGGCGATGGTCAGCACACCCGCCAGGGCACACAAGGCTCCAACCAGCATACCAGAGGTCGTCTGAGGGTACATGTCTCCGTAACCAAGGGTCGTCATGGTAACCACAGCCCACCAGAATCCAATGGGGATGTTCTTGAAGTGTGTGTGCTCACTGGCTCGAGGGTCGTTGGGGTTAGCTCCAATTCGTTCAGCGTAGTAGATCATAGTAGCAAAGATGAGGACACCCAGGGCGAGGAAGATGATGAGGAGCAGGAACTCGTTGGTGCTGGCCCTCAAAGTGTGGCCCAGCACCCTCAACCCCACAAAGTGGCGGGTCAGCTTGAAAATACGCAGGATCCGAACAAAGCGAACCACTCTCAGGAAACCCAAAACGTCCTTAGCTGCCTTGGATGAGAGCCCGCTGAGGCCCACCTCTAGGTAGAAGGGCAGGATGGCCACAAAATCAATGATGTTCAAGGCGTTCCGAATGAAGTCAAACTTATTTGGGCAGAAAGTTATTCGCATTAGAAATTCAAAAGTGAACCACACGACACAAACGCCTTCAATATAAGTGAGGTAGGCCGCAGTCTCCGTCTCCTGGTAAATGCTCTCCACCGTGACATTGTCCACCAGCTCCACCTCAGTGCGGTTGATGATGGGGTTGAAGGCCTCATGGGTCTCCAGGCAGAAGGTGGTGATGGACACCAGAATAAAGAACAGCGAGGCCAGAGCCACCCACTGAGGAGGATAATATATGGAGTGCAAACACAGAAATGGAGAGGAGAGAAGAGAAGGACAGAGAGGGGAATGAGCACAGTAATACATGCAGGTAATTAAGCTTGATGGCCTAGCGGCTGATCCTAGAAAGCCACAATGCGATTCAATCTATTATATGAGAAAATGGAATCTAGCCTGACAGTGTCAGCAGCTGACACGCCTCAGCACCACCATACCCCGCTCTCTGCATCTTCTCTTTGAAGTGTCATTGTGAAAGGGACAATCAATGTCGGCTTTCTTCTTGTCCCTCCACTGTACCTCAAGGTCATTGCTTTTATAAACTGTATGCTACTTGCAGAATTATAAAGAGCCTGCAACAGATGGAGCAAACGAGCCATTAGAGTCCACCCTGTTGACTAAACTTAGCTGGGGATCTTCCTTTCAACATCATGAAAGCAGGAGGCCTTCCCTAGACAAGGTCATGCAGTGCAGATGATCAACTCTTGGGAATAACAGTGAGCTGAGAGGATAGCTGAGCTAAGGACAGCCTTTTATGAGAAACCCATATTTCCCTTTATGGCAAGAGAGAACTTTACCTTTCATTGTGTAATGATTAGGTGATCATATTTATTCACATTTAGATTCTATTTCTCATGCACACTACATGAGTGTAACAGATACAGTATTCTCCCTGGGTTGTCTGCAACCATGCATTCATGTTCCTCTGACTATACTTTAGTTTCAGAAAGAAAAAAATGTGCCAATCTTCAATAAGAATCTGAGGTAAATAGATCAGAGATGGTGTCCAGAGTAGCAGTGAGGAAGCTAAGATGGGTACTTAATCATTCTATGAATTGCAAAAGTCGGATCGATAGCAGTTCGCTCATGCATGACAAGGTCTTTAAGAGAGAGACTCAGCACTCTCTCTCAAACTAATGCATGGCATTGTTAAACATCAGAGAGGAATAATAAACAACATCACAGAAGTTGTAAGTTAAGAAAGGGCAGGTCTGGACTTGAGTAATCTGTGTATTCTACTGAGCAAAGGAAACACTGCGTCCCTGTCAGTCATGCTCATTCACAGTGTGTCGCTAAGGAAGGCATACAGCACAAACGGGAAAACAGGACTTCATCATAACAGCTTATCACTGGCAATTCACTGCTTTGTATTGAGAAAATAACTTCTTATGAATGTCTGCTTCCATTTTAAGTCAGTATAAGGACCCAATTGAAACCAAATGTTTATGAGATGGGCTGTCCGCTTTGATCAGATCAGACACCATCACAGTTCCTATTGAGGATCCCAAAAATTAATATTCTTTAACAGCAAATAGAGCACTCTACAGCAATATATGACTGTAATCGTGTTCGGATTCAACATCTCAACATTAGGATAGAGTGTTAACAACAGTAGCACTTAAAAGCAATCCAAGTGCATATTGAAGCATTTGTGAGATTATTACTGTCCAGGTTTTGTTGACAAAATACAAGAGCGATTTCAGGAGGATTTTTGAGCATAAATAAGTGGTTGGTTTGAACAGATTGTGTAATATGGTTGTTTTCTCCACCCCCTCTGCAGCGTGCATACTCTACAAAATAACAAGGACTTCTTGCAGTATTATGCTATTCAGTTCAACCACACTGCAAATGCTGATCTCAACAAATAACACATAACAGTCATTTATATCACCTGCTGTTTTCTTAGGTTTTTTTTTCTCTTTTTTGTTATACAGTTGGACAAAACATCACGACATGGTGGGATACATTTGTGAGACTTTTGCAGAATATAACAACACATCTCAAATAGATTTATAGGCATGACTACATGAAAATAAACATACATCAATACCACCTACATTCCAGCCATTATTTTAAGCCACTATAATATTGAATGTTTCAAATAGTTTAAATAAAGCTGTATCTCATCAGACCACCTCCTTAAAGATGTATCTTTGTGATGGTGAGGTCTGGAGGGAGAGTGGCAGGCGATGACTGTTTGCTCATTTCACTGTTGTTTGCAAACTACAGGCCTACAGTGATACGCAACGACAAGGGTTTTCTACTGATGTATCCACTGAAGAGAGTCTGTAATTAACTCTGAAGTTCACTTCTAATTAATCTCTTTGCCAGTCTTCGTGGAGCTCTGTCAATCCTCCTTGCTCTGCTTATGCTGTGCTCATTTTCAAATGTAGGACACGGCTGAGGTGTATGCACCGGGGTTTTGTATTCCGACATCAGGAAGTTGAAACTCTGAATGATCAATGTGAGATGTTTTCTTTCTTTTTTTTCTTATGTTTGTTGTAAATAGTGAGACTATAACAATGAAGTTAACTGTTGCTGGATACGGCCTGGTGGCAAATCACGCCTATCAAGCTGTTACAGCTGTTAAAGCAGCATGCAGCACAGTGGTCTTTGTGGGGGTCACTTAAAAAAAATAGCAACAAAAACAAATGGTGTAAAGTGCTTTTGTTGTCACCAACAAGTTACATTACTCTGGATGGAAAAGGGCCCATAACAAAGACTAAAAATGTCACCTCAAACAGCAACCTCGTTCTTTTCTGGAGGTCTGCCATAACAATGATGGTGGTGCCAAAGATCTGGTTTCCTAATGTGTAGCTGGCCCATTTAAGCAAAGAGCCAGCCAGTCCTGTGTCCTACCTTGTGTCCTATAAAAATCAATCCCAAGACCTGAGACAAGCTGACTTTATCTGTTATATCCAGCTCTTTAGAGATGGTTGGAATTAATGTTTACCATGTGTTTCGTTTCTTTGTATTTTTTTTTTCAACCTGTAAGTCTGGTTCATTCCCCCTCCTTTCCCTTCATGCACTCATATCGACCTGCTGTAGAGACCCCTGGGAGCACAAATTCAAGGTCATCAAAAGCTCCTCCATTAAGGAGGAGAATCAGTCAGTTTGGCTTATGTCAAACCAGTTAATGATTTTAAGATATTTTTGAGCTAATTAATTATTTTTTGGTGGCCAAACTCTTTGGTGAAATCGGATGAACACTTGTATAATCCAGCACAAGTGAATATTTTAAACACATTTTTTTTTTTAATTGCTCACCCTTGCATATTTTGAGGAGTAGGGGTCCTCGAACAGAGCCCAGACGCGTCTCTGCCAGCGGCTCCACAGGCTCCCGGTCCTGATGTCATGACAGTCTGCGTGTGCCAGCCTCCTAGTCATCTCATCCACATCATCCTCGGCATGCTCCACCTCTGGCTCAGCTTCGTCGTTCACCAGGTCTAACAGGCCACCCCCGCTGAAACTATCAAGGGCCTCCTCTGCTTCCCGGTGCTGCCGATAGGTCATCCAGCAGCATGGCTCCACGTCTGTCTCATCGATGCCCCAGAAGGCCAGCTCCTCCTCATAGAGGGGCCCGCATACATCAGCCGGGCAGTGTAGTTTACCTGTCCTGTAGTAATTAAGGATATGTGCAAAAACGCCAGGGTGGCGGTCGAAGAAGAATTCCTCGATCTTGGCATCATAGTCAAAGTGGTTGGGCGCATCAGGCTCGGCCAACCAGGACAGGCGAGTGCCAGGTAGGGTGCGAAGGGTGCTGCGGTATGTCTGATGTCTGATCCCTCCCACGTTTATCACAATGCGATCCTTGTCGTCGCTCAGGCCCATCGCGTCCCTTAGGCATTTCTCCAATAAGTTCCCTTCATCGCAAAGGTAAGGCTTGGCGCACTGTGCAACTAATTGCACACAAGTGGTCAGACTGGCGGTGACAATTACAAAAAGAGAGCAGCGCACAAAGCAGCCTGTCGTTTCTCAATAAACTGTGAAATAAATCAGACCTGTTTGATTACGCGTCAGGCTACACCTCATTTAAAACCTGTGATTTCTGCAAGCACCTGTCACACGACTGAGGGCTCCTGAAAGCGCACAGCTGCCTGACTCGCTGGATTGTATATAATCGAAATCCAAAATGATTGCAGCCAATGGCATGGCATTAAGAATGGACGTCACATCGTCGGTTAATCCAAGATGTCGAGATAAAGGGACAAAACGCTGGCAGTTTTCTCTGTGGCACTGAGATAAATCCAGCTCATCAGACTCACCAGGTTGCGGCGGTTGATGAGCTGAGTCCTGAGCAGGTTTATGACTTTCACAGCAAGGTGACTGCGGTGGTGCTGAGCGGACAGCGCCTGATGGAGACTCGGAGCGCCTCCGTCCTTCTGCTGCTGCTGCCTACAGACTCACCTCCTTCACACTCAGCTCTGATCCCTCACCGCCTGTAACGCTGAACAGCAGGTCTTTGTCTCAGTAGAAAGATTGTGACCTGCTCACACACCGATCCCTGTCAGTCATATATGGCTGTCTGAGGAGAAAGACAGTACTGCTTTCTGCGCTGCAGCCTCACAAAGAGAATGAGAGAGATGAGAGGCAGCTCGACCTCCTCCAAAAAAACGCCCAAACAACTGCCTGTTGTTCGCCTCGCTCCTCTCCTCTCGCATCACATGGAGCATGCCCAGTGGAGGACCCTGCGTCTATTACAAAAAATAAATAAATAAATAAAAATCAGTCTATCAATGCAACGCAATTAAGAAAGTGTCACTGTTGCATATTTTCCCTCCGTCTCAGTGTTACTGTGTTGTCCTGTGGTCGGTGATCGTCTGTATCACTCACAGGAGGGGGCTCATCATCTTTACGCACAACTGGCTGGGGAAGGTGTGACCCTGGAGCCATGAAGGCGCAGATCCGCCCATAACATCATAAACACGATCATCATTCAATCCTCTCCAAGTCTCGTGATTTACGGATGTATGAACGGAATGCATCGTGTCTTTGCCGACATTTCTCAGATTGGACACAAAACTCCAATGCTTTGATACAAGGAGTCGAGACAATTTCATGTTTGCGCCTCGTTTCTGTGCTTCATTTGATCTGTGTAATTATGAGCCGATGAGCCCGTTGCTCTCGTCCTTTTTAACAGCAGAGGGCGCAACTACTTTCTGCAAATTACCTCAACTTTAACTTTTAATTCATGTGTTGATGATTAATCCTGTGCAATATTACGTCAAATATTTTTTTTGAGTGTTTTGGTTTCAGGGTTAAGAGGTCTCTTA
>OMNM01039113.1:10164-23098 GCA_900302745.1 Parablennius parvicornis | reverse complement strand
CCAAAAAAGAGCCACCAAAGGTCCAATATGGCCATGACAAAAAAATTAAATAAAATAAAATTGGATGGATGGATGGTTGGATGGATGGAGGATGGATGGATGGACGGATGGATGGATGGATGGATGGATGGATGGATGGATGATATGAGCCTCAGTAGGATTAACAAACAAATTCTGGCTTCTGGTAAAATTCTGAGGTATCACCTCAATTTAGAAAAACAGATGCTATGTACTTGAAGAATGAAACGATCTTTCACAATAACCAATTGTTATTAACTGTTATAATTATTTTAATTAAAGTGTTGAAGTAAGTTTGTCAAGAATGGTGTAGAATCTCTATTTGTCATTCACAAGAATGGAATTGGATACTATCCCAAATGCAAAGAGAATAAAAAAAAAGCCTAAAATAATACATTGATAAATGGACAAAACTCTAAAATAAGGCATAAAAGATAACAGAAATAAGAACAATTGTTCAGCTTTCATGGTATTGGCTAAATGTAGTCTTTTTAATGGACATTGTAAGAATGAAGTAGTTCAGCATTCAGCCAAAAATCACCATTGTATGTGCAGAATTTAGACTGTTTCATGTTAAGGTTGAAGGCAATGAACTGGAGATACTTTTTCATCCTGCCTCACTGTGAAAATAATACAGCAAAATAAGAGGATACATAGAGATGTATTCATTTTTTTCTTTGTTGTGTTGGAAATACACCTAAAAGTCCTGATATGCTGTCACATACTTGCAAGATCTTAAATGTCCTAACATGGCGTCCTTTCTGAACAATTACAGGTGCATCTGGCCTTGGGGAAGCAGCTGACTTTTATAGAGGTAAGATTGATCATGCTGCTGAAAGCTAATCAGTGTTGTATGAAATCTTCATGTGCCCATGGAGTTTTTCAATGCTGCTGAAAATAGATGTGTGCGGGAGGGTTGTGCCGTGACGCTATTCAGTAAAAATGAACATTTTCACACATGCATGACTCTGAACAGTGAGTTTTTTCCTTTCTCCGCTGACAGACGCTTCATTACTGGGCATTCAGTGTGACTGATTGAGTGAACAAGATTCCACATTGTACTTCACTTCATGAGCAGGGAATTGAATGAAAATCCTACTTAGTGACTTCACTGCACTGTCTGGTAAACAATCTTTAGTCCCTAAGCATTTTCTGGGGCGTCTGATTGAACTGGAGTCATAGTAAATGTATGAAAACAAGAGAGTGGGACAGAAAATGTTAACTTACCAGAAAAGTAGCTGGGCTGACGAATCATTTGTGGAATCATAGATTTAAAAAACAAAACAAAAAAACCACCAGACTATGATAGCTGGGAAATTCTTGTTTCTGATTTATTGCCCTCAAACAGAGAAAAACAGCCTGCACCTGTTGACTGGCAGGATGATGAAACCGAGGCCTTGGCCAAAGCTGTGATTCATAGCTGAGGTCGTGCTGCTGGACTGCTGAGAACCTGCGATTTCTTATCTCACTGTTTTCCTACAATAGCAGTACAATCACCATCGCTGCCATTTCAGTTTTGATTCTTTTTGATTTTCTTTGGAGAGAGGCTGATTGTTTGCCAAGAGGGTTTAGATTTCCATGAAAAGACACATAATATATTCAAACTATCCAAGATATGGTTTGTTTTAGTGTAGCACAATGTTTTTGTTTTTGTGATATTTGATGTCAGATCTTACATCTTTGTTAGAAAAATGAGTCGGTTTCTGCAGCTTTTCTATAAAAAAAACAAAAAAAAAAACAGGCTTTTTGGTGCACATGCAGACCCCTTAACAAGCAACTTCACATATTATACAACCCTTTCAACAAATGAACAATACAACGATGCAGCTATTGTAGCTATTGTAAATAAAAAGAAAGCAGCATTGCCTTTTCTCTTCAGATTATTTATACACTATTAAAACATTTCTGTGCGTTAATTCCAGATGAGCTTTAGGTGCTCAATACACTCTCGGCTGTGATAAAAGTATAATAGTATTTATCCATCAGGAGTGTGTCAGGAGTGCCGTTAGCTCTCTTTCTCCAGGTCCACAAAAGGACAAGGTTAATGAAAATCCATCTTGAGATCATGCTTTTTTTCACCACCATTGCTATTTTTGGCTTCTCCCGGCAGGTGTGCATTAATTCCACTGAGAATGGTTAAAGTCCAAGTCATTACAAAGCACCGGCCACATGAACACAGGATGGTCATTAGACTGGGAAACTGTATTTGAGCTGATGTACCTCAGTGTGCAGCTCTGTGGGAGTGATGGATGAGGCAGAGGAGAAAATAATTATACATGGCTGCATGAGTCATAACGCAGCCTTTCGCATTCACTGTATTTGTTAAAAAGGTTTGTTTTTCCTATATGGATTCATAGCAGCCACTTTCTTTGCAAGAGTAAGATTAGAAAAAAAAGAAAGATTTGTGTTGGATTCTAAATCACTTCATGCTAGCTTAATTAGGCATAAAAAGGCATTTTATGATCTTGGAAATCCTCAAATATCTTGAGAATTACAATCACTAACAAGTCAAAGGCACTTCTATATTTGCTCTTGTTTAAAATGTGCTCATAAAAATGCATAAATAAATCAATTATTATTCTGAATATCTCCACTGAAGAGCTGCACCACACAAAGTACTTCAGAACTACTCGTATTAAGATTTCAAATCAGCTACAGTATTATTGAAAAGAGAGGAAAGTGCTTTGCATGATGAATGTGCATCTGTTTTTCTACTTGCACGACATTGTGCAAGTCGCATTCACAGGTGATCAAATCAAAGATTTGATAAAGCTTTGACTTGCCTGTAATGGAAACAGAATATTTTTAAAGTTTGTCTTAATAAACAGTGCCTATCTTTTAAATAGGGAATAACACATTTATTTTTACTGCCTGGTCCAAGGATATGTACTCATATATTCAGGTATACTGAAATTGTGACAGTTTCCTATATTTCTTTGTGCTCTATCTGCAATCCAATCCAATGTTTTGACTATGGTGATTCTTTCACCCACAAAGTTACAGTGTATTGTGAGTAAAACAGCATAGAAAGCCTTGTAAAGACTGGAAATGGAGACATAACAACCTTAGCTTTGTACAAAGCCCCATTGCAACAGTAAATCTAATAATCAAAAATTAATGCGTTTTCTTTCTTTGGTTGAATCTGAGTAAAAATCCAGTGGTAAAACTGAGTCGTGGCGCATCAGAGGGACTCCAGACACGTGATGAGCTGCAGTCACTGTGAAGCTGCCACGCTGTGGAGCCTCAAAGAAGTCACTGATCCTGGCCAAGAAAGGTTCTAAAAATAGTCCCTATTGATCTCGACTTACTTGGCAAGAAAGTAAACTGATGTATTTTTCCAGAATATTGGGATTTCTTTAGGTTGAGCGTATAAAATTTTATTTGAAAAACCTCTGTGTTGTAAAGAAAGCGTGGTGCCCACTGTGTTAAAAAAAACCCAAAATGATTCTTGTGTAATTTATATAAAAAACAATGCTAAGTTGCAAGGCTACATGTATTTTCATGATTATTTGAAGGCTTTACAATAACCAAACCCTGAGACACAACATAAAATGTCAGGATTTTCAGGCTACAATCACAAATCTTTTTTAACTGTCTTTTGTCATTTTTTTCTACACTAACTTAAAAAAGATTACTAATAACCACAGTGACTGACAGAAACCAGAAAATATTCACATTAACAGTGCAAAAAGATTGATTCCATGAATGTGATTAAAGTATTGTCATTCATATTGTCTCATTCACACAGCTTGTTTGTTAAAGTACAGGACTACATCTGCACATTTACACAGTATTGCATGAGGCTTGTGAAGGACTTGCTGTTAGTTTCTGGGAGAAGCAGGCTGTCAGCAAGGGGTAAATTGGAAAAAAGTAAGGCTTGTCGATTGGTTGCTTGGGAACAAGTTGTGGTGCTTTTTGCAGGCTGGAGGATACAGTGGAGGAGAACGATATTTTTTTTAGCCGTCTCTCTCTCTCTCAATCTTTCGTTAGTTTGTTTTTGTTGCTGCTCATTCACTCTCTTCTCTAAGTGTGGACTCTTATTGATCATTCTTTCTGTGTACATTTCATTTCTTCCTGAACAAGCTGGCTTCATCTCCACACATCTGCAGAAATAACATAGCTTGATGTATCCAGGGTGTATTCTGCTCTGTGATGCGCACACTGCTCTGATAGACTATAGGATCCAGTGTTTAGGGGCAGTCAGCACTAAAGAAAATGCTGGTGGGGCTTTATGATTCTGAACTCCTCGTCAAACCTGGACAAAGATGAAGGCACAGTCATCGGAGTAGGCAGAGTCGATACCAAACTCCTCAAAGGTCAGCGGATTGTGTAGGCGGCCTTCCAGCTGGGACACACTGCAGGATTCCTTCTTTCTCTGAGTGAAATGAAGTGAAGTGAAATGCTCATCGTTCAGCTCATAACAATACTAACACACTTCACACGGCTGCTAAAGCAATACTGAGCTTCCTCAATGTCCGTCTACATCACTATTAAGTCTTCACAGGCTGACAAGTTTAAATGTTTTTTAATCGGTTTTTGGATAACTTACTCAAGATTAGTAAATAACTATGTAGTTACTTCTCATAAACATAGTTACACAGACTGAAAAGTTACTTGTTGCTAGTGCATCGCTTTTAGCTTTATTGTAGTATTGCTGTTCACATTGTGTCAGTCAGGTTTAAATTAGATGTTCTTTAAGTTGAATCTATTAAATGGTGGAGGATGTTCTCTAAAAATATCTTTATAAGCCTATGATGTGTTAAAGGGCCACGTGGTGCTGTAGGTGCTGGCCTACCTTCAAAAGAATAGAGCCGTGTAAAAGATGGATGGATGATGTGTAGAAGCAGTATGTAAATGCCACACATCAGCAGGCAGCTCCTATAAAAATAACCTTGCATTCATGCACTCATAGCTGCTAATTCAATACAGGGACTGTAGATACAGTCTCGTGTCAGTCTTTCATGTCTTTCAGCGGGAGTTTTGTGAACATGGTAACGATGAGGAGGACAGAGATGGGAAAAGAGACTCTTTTTATACGACTATTTATGGAAAGTAATTACTTGTGCTTTACTGCAGAAATTAGTGACGCTAAAGCTACGTCTTACTTTATTAGCGGTTCATCTCAATTCTGGTGTTGCTGACCCAATAACTTAAAGTTGCTGTACAATTTCTGGACTGTCTCAGTGATGTCGGTGTTGTGAAAACTTCCTGCACTCTTATTCAAAGTCATATATCGTGTTTGGATAGCTCTTGTCCACACAAGCTTCCATCTTGGAGAAATAATTTTTGAAAGGAGCTATGATTGCACAGCCGGCTCCACAGTCAGTGTACACTAGCAGACACTGACCACATCTCTGCAAATAATTGAGCCTGCGGTGAAGCAGAATAATTAAATATTCAACTCATAAAATTTTTAAAAATGGGTTTGCCTCATTATGTGGCTTTGGGGCTTGTGGGTAATTATTGCTAGGCTGTGCTTTTGGTGTCTCAAGGACACAACATGCTGTCTGTCCCACTTGGACACACTTTTGGTCATGCAAACAAACCAGATGTTGCCATGAAACATCACCGCATGTAAAGTTGAAGTCTTTAGAGGATTAGGCTCTCTTAGACTCAAGATTTTGAGTCAGTACGTGTCTCCCGCCTTTAGCTAGAATTAACAGCGACACATAAAAAGAGAAAAGAAGAGACAGGAGTTATATATTTCTAACCATTATATTTGGACAAACCAGCAGGGCATTGTAATTTCTTTCTAAAATCACACCTAAAACCTCAATGAATAATTGATGTCACATTAGAAAGCAACGCGAGAGAAGATAACAGGCTCTGAAAATAACACGCTGTGGTATTTCAAATTTAAATCAGTCTTAACTTACCCGCTGCTGAGCTGAATGGGATCGTCTTTGTTTGATAATGAATTCTGTCAATCCAAAGATCATCTCCTGTCAGCTCAGGAGACGGAACACTTTTCACTATAGTGCATACTTCTGTTAGTGCATCTTCATTCCTCTTTTTGTACAGATGTGGCCCTCAGAGAGAGCCACTGTCCGTCTGTCTTTCTTCTCTTTGTGTATTTGTGTGTGTGAATGGGGCGTGGGATCTTTCAATTGACTATTGTGTAAATAATTACTTGCCAGTTTAACAGGCCAGCTCAGTGCATCTACAGCAGAGTTGTGCCAAGATAGTAAACAGAGAAAGGGTTTGATGAGGAGACAAAAAGGAGAACCTTAGAGCCACACAGATTAGGAGGACGGATAATAAGGAGACTGACAGACTGAAGCCATGTTGGAAAGCTAGAAAGAGGTTTGATGTGCTTTGGACACATCGTATGACAGTTGTTTGGAATTAGTCTCAAAGAGGGTATGAGAGAGTACACAAGAGAGTGGTGGGCAATGTGAGGACGGATGAATCTTTAACCGCTTCACGTCTCAGTCGTGTTTAAGTTAAACGCTTCACTAGAATGCAAGAAGCCTCATTATGCTAACATGCTGCTTGTTAGCGGGGCTACTAATGAGCCCAACTGTGTCCCAATTCAAAGAGTCTCTGAAAACCAATGACATTGTAGCTTTTCTCAAATTCCCTCAAACGTTTCCCCCATTTCCAAGACAGTGAAGGATCTGTTATGTGTAATCTTGACAGTCTTACATATCCCGAGACTGCAGTTACTGTGACCACCTCCAAAAAGACAAAAAGTGGGACAGCAGGTATGTTTTGGAGGGACAAAGCGGGACTGACGTAACCATCTGTAAACCCTGTCCATACACTTCATAATTTACACCACAAGGCCAGTAAAACAAATTATTTAATACATAGCCTATACGTATATTTTCAGGAAACATCACACAGAATTAAGTCTGGGTTGAACCGCTCAACCCAAACTGACATGTGCACATTCACATGAAAGGTGCGGGGTTTGCAGCATTTGCAGTGCAGTTAACAGATCACAGAAGGATCCAATATTCTCTGAGAATAAGAATTGAAACAAATCCACCAGCTTAAAAGTAGCTCTGCTGCTACAGCCAAAGCCAGAACATTCCTGACTTGTTAAAATGTGACTTCATCAGATTATACCAGATTAATTCATCAGAGATATGAATGGACAGCACGACACTGTGATCACTCAGTTTCACTTTATTACAGCAAAAACAAGTCGGGCAGAGCATCCTCACTGCTCTTCTTTTAGTTTATAGTGTCCATCCAGTTGTTTTGAGGATACGTTTCTCTTGCGAGCGTGTTTTGTGTTGGAATAATAATTAATCACCAGGAATAGTTCTGCGTTCCATAAATTCATGTTTCTGCAGTTATATCAGATGTGATCATTAACCTCATTATTCCAGATCAACCCTCGTGAAGCTAAACGGGCTTGTAACAAGTCAACAAGCCTCAGTGACGAGTAATTTAGAGAGAACTTTTTAACACAATAAATATTAAAAAGTTCGCTCTAAATTACTTTCTTCTCTCTGCTGCAGCTCTACACAGCGAAGGTTCAGTGCGCACCAATCACCATCATTTCAGAACGTGCAGGTCATTTTTCAAGAGATCTGATTGGTCAAGAGGCGGAGCTTTGAGAAAGTAACCTGGTCCGGAGTTACCGGGGTGATTTATCTCAGTGAATCATGAGCGAGCGTCATAGTATGGAAAACCCAGGGTTAATTCTTGAAGTTATCTCGATAAGAGAAAATCCAGCATTGTAGTATAGGCCTCTGGGCTGGTTAATTTTCATGTTTGCATTTTTTTTTTTTTTTTTGCCAATGACTGGAAAAGCGGGGCATTGTACTGATATGCGTGACGCAGGGCAAACACTGAAATAGCGGTACAAAACAGCCTAAAATGGGACAGGTGTTCACCCTAAACACAATGTGTGAAATGTGAATCTTGCCTTTAACTTTACCATTGTACAGTGGTGCAGAATTCCTAGACGTGTGCAGTAATAACTAGCGTATAGAAGCAAAACTCTGGTGCTCTACTATCTGGCAGTTTTAGTACAAACCTTGAATACATATAATATATGATATACTGTACGATTGTTGCATTTATTAGTTTGAAGTGAAACAGATTCCACCAAGTATCATTTAACTTCTTGCATTGCATTCATTTGTTCACTGTGTCATTTTAGTAGGACCACAGCCAAAGTCAGCCCGGCATGGCAAAACTTTACTGTGAGTGAAAGCATGCCTACTGACTACTTTAGCTATAGATGTCCCAAGTGGAAATTTCCAGTGCTGTTAGCAATAGTACTGTTCCATGCAACTACTGTCTGCTTCCCTTAATCAGACTCCAAACAAATGTTTTAAATGATTCATGTAAAACTTAGCTTTGTTTGGAAAGCTCCAGTGTTTTGAGGAACTGATTAGGGCTTCCTTTAAGGCCCCTAATGTTTTGTAATTTAACTAGCACTCACAAGTGAATGCAAGAAACCCTTTCTAAACAACCCTACGAATGAATTTGATTGAAAATCATCCATTTTGTAAACATCAGACTGATGTACGAGACTAATCACCAAAACTCAACAAGAGAAGGCAGATGTGATAGCAGTTAAATTCACATCAAGGCTGTGCTCAGGAAATAAGAAGTGAACACTTACAGTAGTTCAGCTGTGAGTGGCAAAATGATTTTCTCCTCCGAACAAAAGCGCAATCATCCTGTTTCCACATTCAGTGTGCTACCATTTGCCTCAACAAAGCGCTGATTAAATGCTAACAAATAAGCATTGTGCTTCAAGTGTGTGAACACACGTTTACACGTTGAACTAATTGCATACATGCATCCATGTTCTCACACACACCTACGCACACAATACACACCACCAGCATGGAGGTTGCCCTCCAGCATCAGCTTGACTTGATTAACATCTGTTGGCGTGTATAACTGGTGTGCCGATAAAAGACAAGGAGCTGGTTCTGTCACCGCGGTACGGGCATTACAAGCACGACAGTTTACACAACAACTGAGCACTAAAGTTGGCCTTCATTAGAAGGATTAGAAGCCCAATCTAAAACATTGTTCAGGTCTCTCATCCTAAACCCTAAACAGCCTCTCCAGGGGTTTTTTTCCTCCTACACCAACCATAACATTTCAGACTTCAAACGCTCCATCTGTAACCCCAACCTCTGGGTGCGATCCCCTCTTTCATCGACCCCTATCTCATAGTGAGGGGTTGCAGAAGGGGATGGACCCCATGTGATGGTGCAGCTGTGGAATGATTTATCGCCGGGTTAATTGTTGGGTGAGAGGGAATTGTACCCGCAGGCTGCTGGCCGTGGACTGATTAGGGCTTCACCTGCTATCAGATTGTTGCGTACAGTTCATTAGCTTCCTAATGGACCTTATGTCTGTCTCTCGCTCAGTACCTCTCTGGACAACTGAGGGCCATGCAGGGAAAAGTTTGAGTCCAGGGACCAGACGGTAAGTTGCTGTATTGGTGTGATTAGGGGCCATTTGTTTTGAGGACTTCCTGTGCTGACCAGCTGCATGGTGTCTGTCCACCAGAAGGCCGAGAGGAAAAACTCTGCAGGCTTCACAGAGCTTGCTGATGATCATGACCCTGGAAAGTCTGTTACCGGGTCTGTTCACATGTAAATGAAATCCTGGTCTATGTAAGGTTATTGAGATGTTGTCTTATATGTGATAACTTTTTTTTTAAAGTTTTTTAAAGCCAAATGTTCTTGCTTCTGACTTTCTATTAATTTGGAGGACAACAGAAATGACAAATATATGGTGAACCTCTTTACTTCCAAATTACTCTGACTAACTCATTACAAAATGTTCCTTTTTTTATTTTTAGTGCAGAATGCTTTTAACCTTAAACACTATAAATTCTTACCGTGAGCATGATATTGTGATAATTGTATACGTCATCTTTATTCATATTCAAGACATTACCATCTGGTTGTTGATATAGGGAAAGTCAGATTGTTAAACCTTTATGCAGGACAAGCATAACTGTTGGTGTGGTACAGAGTCAAGAGATCCTCTTTTTGGTTTCATGAGCACATTGTTGAACTGATATCAGTACGTGTGAATAATTTGTGACATATTCCTCACCATGAGAAAGCATTAAGGACATTAAAGACTCACTGCAAAGAGGTGCAGGAAGTATGCGGATACTGATAAAGACCTTCTTTGGGGGGGAAGGGGTTCATGACTTGTGTAAGGAAGGGGTTAGAGGTGGGGATTGTTTTGGATGAACTCCTCCACAGAAAGAATTAAGGGGATTTGAAATATATCAGTATACATCCAGGCCTGAGAATAACTCGTGTACAGTTGTTGTGATAGTTTTTAAAGAAATGTATTGCTCATTTTGATAGCTGTGCCTGCATGTGTGTGTGTGTGTGTGTGTGTGTGTGTGTGTGTGTGTGTGCGTGCATGCATGCACATCTGTTGCTTTTGGATTTTTAAGTGTAACAAACATGTAAAATCCTCTCCAGTTCTCTTGTTTTGGGTTGGCAGCAGAACATTAGGATCACATTTCAAACCCTGGGCACATAAAACCAAAACTATAAAGTTGGCTGGTTGTAACTTGGGGTGATTTGGTGGGTATGTGTCTTTTTATGAACTGAATGAACTGAGCTTAAAACACAAAGCAAGTAGGACAGGGAATGATAGAGTTTGTGTCCCAAATCAGACATAGGGAGAGTGTAGTAGCAGACGGAGATGGACTCTGCGGGTAACAGAGTATAATCAGACCTGAGGAATGAGCAAAATGGATCAAAATGGTCTGTTTCCTGATATTAACTGCAATCAGCAATCAACTCACACTGCCATTTGTGGCATTGAAAAAACACATTATAGGTCTTTACATTCTGAAAATTACCAATTGTGAAATTAATCTATCTATTCATCTTCCATACCACCAATGATGGTGATCCTTTGAAATTAGTCTAGCCAAAAATGCCAGACTAATGGGTCAAAAAAGGCAAATTGGTCTGGAAAGATATTTCTGCTTAGCTTTTTAAAGCAAAAAAACCCTAACTTTTATGACCAACTTTATATCCACTTTAATTTGTTTTTTAGCAAATGCAAATCTGGGTCAGAGCAAGAAATTTGAAAGGTGATTGATAGAAAATCCTGCTGCCACATATTTAACTGTGTGATTGTATCAATTCTGGCATGCCGTCCTGAGCACCACCCTGGAATCTATACCATTTTTATGATTTCCCATAATGTGTGCCTTGGAGGAAGTACACACAGAAAGGTATTCCTCTGAAACTGTGTGAACTGTGAAGTAGTCACCAAAATACGTGCTTGTTAACCAAAAGTCCAGTCGACACTCGTTGGGCTTTCGCCAAGCTAAAAATATGACTACTTTTCCTTCATCTCTCTTCCCTTTCATCCTGCACGTGAGAGCTTTACTGGGTGCTGCTGGTACGCGGCCTAACTGAGGCCTACAGCACCCTCCTGTAAAGTAGGGGTACGCCAAACATCCACTGATTTATAGCTTGGAGCACACGCTATTCCTTTGCTCCTATGGGCTATAAAAGGCAAATGAGAGCGAGATGTCCAGATCCCACTTGCTATATTAACCTACATTCTTTCCAGCAGAGGAGAGTGGCTGCATGACCCAACTGTAACCACATGCTGGAAAGAGACAAACCTTCCAGGCCCCAATAGGGAGCTCACATGAAGGACAGATGACAGGAAAGGTCTGATAAAATCAGCTGCTGACCTGCACGCCATATTCAGTGCAGTCAATGACATTCCTTGTCTTGTACACAACACAGCTTCGCCTGTCCTCAAAATACCCTCACTGTATTCAAAATTCCTAAGACGCTTTGTTCAGTTAGTACATCAGATTTTTGACCTGCAAATATAACATAACATTTATAGATGTTGACCGAGAGATTTTGGACGATTTGGTGACATTTCATCAACTAAAAGAAGGATCAAATCAGTGGTTGAAGCTCCAATGGCCATATGTTGGTGCAGTCTGTGTCCCGGGGTTTGGTGGCCCTCTGTTTTCTTTTGTTTTTTATCCTCCAATAGTTCAAAAGCGTGCGTTTGAGGCTAAATACGGACTCAAAATTGTCTTTATGTGTGAATGTGAATGTCTGATTCTTGGTTTTTCTGTGATATCCTGACATCTTGTCTTTGCTCACACACATATGGGATCAGCTCCAGCACTATGTGCCTCTAAGTTGAATAAAGTGTTATAGTATGTATATATATGGTTAATGGATGGAAGTCTTTCACCTTAATATTAAATATTTTCATGGGGTGCTGTTGGGCAAGAACACGTGGGTGACCTGAGTGACAACAACTGAATGAGAGAAGAACAAGACTAAGACAAATATCAGCTTATGGCTTCACTTAGTCTTCGCCAAAATGAAAAGTCTGGTTTGCCAAGCTATTGCAATTCATCCTTGGAGGGACTTGACTGTCTGTATCACATTTCATGGCAATCCATCTAATAGTAGTTAAGACGTTTCTGTCTGGACCAGAGTACTGATCTGGCTGGCAATGGCATCCTTTACGAGCCATGCTGCTTATTATGGCTACAAATCAAGAGACTCGAGGAAAACAATAGAATTCCACAGTAAAGGGAAGAGCGAAGAGGGGATGTTTCTATTAAAACAAGACTTTGAAGTGCTGGACATTTTGACCGATATGAGCACACCCCTGTTGAAGATGCTTCCAGGACCCTTAACCGCTTCTACCCCATGGGTTCCTCGCAGGATTAGCTTTGCTATGATTTAGCGCCGTTTCTCACTGGCCTCTGGAATGCAGCGGATGACGGATATATTTTCCTACATTGTTTCACCTGCTCTAAATGGAACCACATGCTGCACAGGACCGCCTCTCCTTTGTCTGTAATTGGAAGCACATGCAGAGCGAAGTCAAAAGTAACGCAAAGCCGACATGACCGACAGGGCTCCTCTTTCTGCTTCCATCCGACACCCCCCCCCCCCCTTTTTTTTTT
>OMNM01039110.1:0-12921 GCA_900302745.1 Parablennius parvicornis | reverse complement strand
AATAAAAAGCCAGAACAAAGCTCAGATGTCAGGTGGTTAAAGACATTCAGGACTGCAGTCGATACTGCACACAGATCAACGACCACATACAAAAGGTAAAGATGTGACACAGCTGGAGCAGACTGAGTCTGAATGGAAAAGTCCGAGTGAAGCTGAGCAACTTTACAAAACACAGGAAAACTAGGAACAGGGTTAGCACTGATAACTTCACTGATAATTTCAATGTCTTTTCTTAATTCTTTGTTGGACCCACCAGGTATCAAGTATAACGTCTCGATCATGGAGAGACGCTTCAATCCTCGAGCCCTGTTGGACAACCCGTACATGGTGCAGCCTCAAAACCTCACCCTGCTTCCTGGAGAGGAAACCTGCCAACACATCTACTTTCACGTCATGGTGAGTTCCACAGAGACGCAAAAGATTCTTAGGACAACGGTTGAGGAAGGCTTCTTTTATTTATTTGCATGTGTTAAACAATATTCAATCAGAACTTGCTTGACATTTTCAGGGTTCTTACTGGGCATTCGAATGACATTGACGCAATAATGGACTTTATTTTCTCTATTTAGTCTACTGCGTGCATGACTGTCGCAAAACACTTGCTGTAAGTTCTTAGGACACTGGCTCAACATTTGTACAACACTTGAATACTCTTTCGACAATATTCCCAAATTAACAGTCACTTAAACCTTTGCTCTGCAGTTGCGTGACAGTTCCTTAACATTGACTGACTTTCCTACTGGAAATTCTCACCGTACTCGCATCAGACATTTGCTCATAACAGCTCAGCATTTGCATAAAACTCACTTGTCCCGTGACATTCTTTGGAGATTTCCTCGACATTCTCTGACATTTTATCAAATTTTGTACAGCACTGGCTTCACCTTCACGATTTGCAGACTATCCGGTCAACATTTGCATTATACTCATGTCAGGATTCACGTAATGATTCCTTGACATTTGCATGACACTTACTCAACACTTCTCGAACATTTCCGGAATTTGCTATCGATATGATAGTCGCTCAAGATTCACGTGATGTTTTTCTGGACATTGACAAGATATTGTGTGATACTGTGTGATAGATATTATCATGAGTATCAGATAATTGTGCACATAAAAAAAAAAAAAGAAATCACCAATCCAAAGGCAAAGCTTCACAAATTCAACTTGTAGTAAATCACAGTTCACAAAGATCAGAGTTCTTTTTCGGTTTTACTTTTGAACTTTGCAACATGGGGGCATGTTTTTCTACATTTGATCATCAGCAAACAGGATTATTTTATCTCTAGATTTGATTGCCGATGTCAGTGGATGTCTGTGTTAAAACATTTGAACGTTCTTTAATTCCACTTTGACGTCATGACTGATACAACTACTGAATATTTGACATTTTTAAGAATGAAGCATTCAGTTTCAACATGTTAAAATCTGATAAAAACCCATCATTATTTACTTCCAAAGCGCATTTTAGCATTTCTGCCTCCATGATGTTAATGAAAAACTTTCAAAAGCACCAAATATGTGAGTGCCATAGATAAAGTGCCACGATAGAAGAAATCCACAAACTAATCTTTGAGTGTTGGCTGTATGGCAGGAGACCATAGACTACGCCAGGCCCATAGTGTTTGCTGCACAAGTGGGGCTGCAAGATCCCAATAACGAACCGGTTCTGGATGAAAGTTGGCCGACCGTAGTGAAGACTGAGGTGAGAGACTCGTCCTGGCAACAAGCTGATTCTATCTACCCATAAAGTGAGTGGCTTTCCAGTTTGTTTGACTTCCAAAAACCTTGTTCTTGGGGAAGCTGCCCTTCTGGAACGGCTGCGACGAGGACGACCGCTGTATACCCGACCTGGCCCTGCAGAGCATGAACGACCTGATGACTCGAAGGTAGGTACGCAACACAAACACACAATGTTCACAAGGCTACAGGGAATTAACTGTTATTTTTCCTCCCAGTCAGTTCTGTGGGCAAACTGTACAGTCTCGGGGCGTTTTCTGCCGCCAACAAAGTGACGGAGGGGCGTCGGGACCTCTGCGGGTGCTCGAGGCCAACAGGAGGAGGATGGTGGTCGACGTCCGACTGGAGAACAAAGGAGAGAACGCCTACGATGCCCAACTTAATATCACCTACACCCCAAACCTACTCTTCTCCAGCCTCATAGTGAAGGTACGATTTATTAACATCTTGTCCAATCCAGCTCCTGGAGGATCAATTATTAGTTTAGGCCCCGTTTAAAATGATTACAATGGTTCTTATCTACTTACACATGTGCAGAAGCAAAATTTACTGTAGCTGTGGTGAACATGCAAAGGTGCAGCGTTTCCAAAAAATTGTATTTTTCCCAGTTTCCATGGAGCTGGAGCTTTTTCAAAACGTAGGTTTTAAGTGTCTCGTCTTCTAAAATGCTTCAAACGTTTTCTGTTTTCACTTGATTTCATTGTCATGTAAACGGGGCTTCCAAGGCGTGCTGAAAACCAAACGACAACCTGCAGCTCAGTAGGAACTGTGCTATTACTGTCTCAGAAGAAAGATGAGCATAAATGGTATTTTCAGGCTGCCCCTTACAGACATTTGGTTTTGCTGTGTTTGATCCAGGACAACTCTGACATCCAAATCCAGTGTTACATGGAGGATAAGCTGCGAAATGAGAAGATCTGCAACGTCAGTGCTCCATTCATGAGGGCGAAAACACAGGTGAGATCAGCTGACTCAGTGATTTCATTGTTTCTTCGAGAAGGAGTTATCTTGAAACAGGACTTTTGCACTGTTGGTTGTGACTTGAAGTTCCAAGGTTGGTTGGGGGTTTGAGTCCACATCTCGGATGTCTATTAGTTTGTGTCTTTGTGCCAAGACACTGAACCCCAAACTCTCTCCGGTCAGGGTCAAGCACTTTGTAAGGGAGTGTGTATATGAATGGATGAGCGTGACCTTCAGTGTGAAATCCTTTGAGACGTCTGAAATGATGAAAATCTGCTATATAAGTGATACACCTAAACAACAAAGGAGCTCAATTGTTCTTCCTAAAGGGACTCCAGGCTTTGGTTTTCAAATGTTCACATTTAAATCAAAATTTAAATTATTTAGTTAGTTCATCATTTCACCAGCAGAGCAATTGTCTCCAGAACTGAGTTGGAAATAATTTGTGTGTTATTTAATTACTGTTGTTAGTTTCTATGGTTGGTTGGTTGGTTGGTTGGTTGGTTGGTTGGTTGGTTGGTTGGTTGGTTAGTTGGTTGGATGTTTTGCTGGCTGGTTGGTTGGTTAGTTGGTCGGTTGGCCAATCCCTCCAGTTACAAAGATGTATTCCAATGTCCAAAAAGCAGGTCCTTCAGTTGCAACTGCTATGAATAGCCATGCTAACATGATTCCACTAGCAATAGCGTAGCAACCTTTCAAAGCTGCACCACTAAATTCTTTGCTCAGGCCGCAATTGTCATGGTCATGTTTACTTCACCATTGAAGGTGCAGTCGTCTAAAACACCACTACCACCCCACCCCCAAGAGAAGGTCTCCAACTGACCTATCCCATGATTTGGAGTATTTTTTGGACACACTCCATCACACATGTGAGCCATGTTGTCAACAATCACACACTCAAAGTGAATTTCCATGTCTCTGGAGGCATTTCTCTTCATGATAAAAGATAAAAAATCCTCATTTTGGGCATAAAAACCAGTCGAGCAAACCCTCCTTAAACCATAAATAAACCTCCCGCAGAAAACATTTGGTTGTTATTGCGTCTGGAGATGACACGTCGTAGCAACAGGATAAACAAAAGAGGAAAATCAGCGCCTGATTCACCAGGTGAATCTGAGTGAAAGACACACATGTGTTTTCTCCTCTCATCTGCTTCTCATCGGCACTGTAAGTCTCCTGATTCTGAGCCTTTCCTCAGGCTTGTAATGTCAGCTATATTTACGAGACTCTGCGCTTTCCAACAAACTTAACTGCAATGCATTACCTCCTATTTTTAAAAGGGTGACGTTTGAATTCACTTCAATGGCAGACGACACTGATCGTGCATCACACCATGATATTAAAAGCTATTGCGCATCTTTTTTTCTTAATACATAAGCCTCATTTTTATTTGATGTCTGAACTATTGTCTGCACTGACGTCTGTGCTGAGTAACAAAGTATTTCTACTTATGTGAAGAACAATATCTGGTATTTCTCTCCTTCATCCCTCAAACAATTTATTCTTCTTATTTTACTCTCTATGAGAACAGTTTGGAGTTGCAGTGAAAGAATGAAAACATCAGAAGGTGATATTTATCCATACCGAAGCTGCAGTTAGTGAAAGTCTTTCTGAAATGTAGCTTTCAAATTGATTTCACACAGTTTCATATGAAGCCAAACCAACTCTAAACCTAATTTAAAAACGAGGATGAAAGTGGACTCTTTATAGGGCACTTATAAAAAGAAAATGAGCTGAAATGGAAAATATCAGAGGTGGAGTTCTATTTGAGAATGTTTGCAGCGTGGATGTCAAACATAAGGCCCGTGGGCCAAAACCGGCCTGTAAGAGGCTCTATTCTGGCCAAACCACCAAGAAAATTATATATATTTCAAAGAAAACAGAGTTTTACATTACGTTTCTTAAGAGTGGCGGACAGAACAAAACACTGCGACTCAAACTGAGATATCAGTGATGCTGCCATGAAAGCTCGCTACATCGTTGCTATCAAACCAAAGTTTTTATAAACACCCATAATGCAACAGGAGAAGGTTTTTTTTTAAGGATGTTTCACTGTGTTTTGCGCCAGAAGGTTTCATTACAATTGGCTGTTAGAGAGAGAATTGGAGATTAGAGAGTGTTGAGATTAGAACATTTTTGCATTAAGATTAAAACCCCAGAAGCCTCCGGATTACAGCAGATTATTCCTGAGGTTTATTTTGCTGAGATTATAGGAAGCCTCCAGGATTGGATCGAGGGTCTTTGAGGTTCCGGAACCTGTGTTTGAGCCAGACTCCCAGAACCTCTGATAATCTGAAGAAGAGCCAGATGCCTCTGTTGAGGTTGAAGTCATTTTCTGTACCAATTGTGAAAAATTCAGCAGAAACGTAGAGTTTTTCAAAAGCACATGACCATGAGCACCAAATTGCCGGAGCATTTTCAAAAAGTTCCACCTTGAGTAAAGACCTAGACCTTGTATACATGTTGAAAAGGCAAAACTTTCATTCTGTTTTGGGTGTTGGTTTACTCGACAACGACGCTCGGAGCCACCGAAAATGCAACTTTTTGAAAACTGGCCTGATGCCTGGAAACAGATGCATCAGCAGTGTTTAACGTTCATTCCTGCTCTTGTGCTTGCAATTTCTGAACCACTGCTTCTACACCGGAGTGGAAACATTTAATCTTGTCTTTTACTTTGAAAAGCATCTGAACGTTCTCAAAGAATGTCGGTACTTTATGTAACTTTGACTGCCGACAGTTTGTACACGCGTGGAGGTGGTGGAATGATTTCATGAAACCGCGTCATTAAGGCAAACAGCAGCATCTCCCGAGCAACGCAGACATCCCGGCATGTCTCTGCAACGCTCCCCGACCGCTGAACCCAGAGGACTCGGGTCAGCCTTCAGAACTCACTGAGTGATTCATTCAGCCTGATCGGCGTCCAGAGCCACAGGGCCGCGGGTCTCGGCTCGGCTCGGCTCCAGAGCCTCGCAGAAATGTGGCAAAGAGTTAAACGGGACCGATTCTGTGTCGGAGCCGCTGCCAAACCGGCTCCAACCGGCGCTCGAGAAAAACTTCAGAGCAAACTGTTTTGAGATGACCAGTCATCACCTTTGTTCTGACGTCCCTGCTTCCTTTTCCACCTTCCTTCACTCCCGCTGCAGCAGAGTCGGACCCGGAGCTCATATCCTGTGTTTTGGGATTTTGTGGCTTCGTGCGCAGACAAGAGACTGTTAGTTACTGCACTTAGTTGTTTCATGGCTTGCAAAGAATTTGGCTCACGCTGCAGAAAAGAGCCCACAAGCCCTCTTACAGGCTCACGAAGAAATTCGTTTTCTGAATTATTTGTTGGTAAAATCGTCTTCTTGACATCACATGTTTGGTTTTTTTTTTTTTTTCTTCTTCCCGAGGCGACCCGATCAGATGCCTCATCCAAACCTCCACCAGCTGGTTGACTTTTACCATTTAAGGGAACTTTAAGCAATCGGGACTCTTTTTTTTTTGATGGACCGTGTCACACACTGCGATCAGCTCCAGAACCATCAAACTCTTATATAATCAAATAGAATGAAACATAATGATTATTCTAATGTCTTTACATTAATCCCTTAATCCCATACCAGGAGAGTTTTTGAGACGTCCACGTCTTCAGTATGAGATTTTTGTACATATAGTCAGTTAGATACCAAACCCTCATTTTCTACTAAATAAAATCCAGAATAGAGATTGTGAACCAAAAAGGGACTAAAACTAAATCAAAAGACAATAATCAGAGCAATTTCAAGATTTTGCTCAATTGAAAATCTGGTTTTTCTGTTTAAAATAAACCAGCTGTGAGCAATACATTGAGGAGTTATTATGGAAATAGCAAATATGATACAAATCAATACTTTAAAAGATGCAAATTCACATTTGGTTTGTTTTTCTGTCGAAATGGTTAAAAAAAAAAAAAAAAAAACTGTGGGAATGATTTCAGGGTCCAGGCTTTATTTGGTTTTAATGTTGCTATCAGAAAGAAAAAGTGTTTTCTGTCCTCTGCTTTTTCATGTAAATCGTTTGATGAGGCTTTTTATTTGAGGTTTTCTTCTTTGTTGCTTCCTGTTCTGTGTTTTCCAAAGCAGAGCTTCTTCTTCTCCCCTCACCCCCTCTGTCTGTCTCTGCTGTGTCCTTTTACCTCACTTCTATAGAAAGTCCTGAAATTGGAGTAGATTCCTCACTCTGAACGTTCTCTTTGAGATATTTTTCCTCGTCAGACTGAATGCGGACAGCCGCCATTGATTTTTCTGTCTGAAAAGTCTCATTTTGTGGCGTATTGAGGTGGAAAGATGAGGAAGAGGAGGGTCATACACTGATTTTCCACATTCAGCCACACAAACATCATCTCACCGCCGAGGATCTCGTCTCCCGAACCTCCAGCGAGCGAGCGTCGGGTTCTGCTGTCTGACAATGAAACATCTCGGGGGAAAAAAAAAAAAAGAAAGAAGATGAATCGATCTCTCTGATCTGTAACAAAGAAGCACAGAAGTCATTTTACTGTTCCCGCAGTTTTATGAGCATGTTCCCTGGTTCCAGAGTTGCAGAGTGAAACTTCAATCCGGCTGGTTCTGCTTGCTCCTCTGCACAGATTTTGTAAACGTTTCTCCTCTTCCTCGCTCTTCCACTTTCTGCTGCTTTTCTCCTCAGATGCGGGTTCTCCCTCTGTTTTTGTTTAGGATTCATCCCTCGTTTTCCATCTGCTCCTTCTGCTTCCGGACTCTTGTTGTGTGAACTCCGCTTCGGCCTCAGGAAAGGGGAAATTCCCTCTTCCCGTCCCTTTAAGCAGCAGCAGGCCGCCTCAGGTCAGAGCCTGAGAATTACTGCAGAGAATTACTCTGGAGCCGAGGTCTGCAACCTGCATGACCAAGAGAATCATTTTTTGCCACTTTCCACCAAATCAAATATAACTTTAGCCACAAAACGCTTTTAATAATTAGCAGCTCTGAAAGCTTCATATAGTTTTGATATATGGACATGAACCGTGTCTTATGTTGCATTTATGAAGTTTCAGTTACAATTTGGGATAGTAAACATTTCGTTACATGCTTTTTTGTACCTGATTTTAGAGGTTTATTACCGTTATGCTTTTTTTTTTTTTTTTTTTTTTCATAGAGTAGTCCTTTATTTAGTGTATTAAGTACAATGACATTTAAAAAAGTTCCAGGCAGTCAGTGCATAATTAAAAATATTAACAATATGGTAGTAAATCAGTAAAAACTCAGTCTATTGACATTTAAGTGGTTTTGACCATTTTGACCCTTTTTTAAAGCAGTTTTGTGTCATTTCCAGCTTGAGCTGAACGATATCCTCTCCCGAGGCCACGATTAAGCACCGTGTCTCGGCAGACCTTCTGGCACCGGTGTCCATCTTCTTTTCCACAGTCACGGCCACATGGGGGCGCCCATGGGCGGCCGAAGGTCTTGGTCAGGGTCCCACAGTGGTGACCTGTCAGCTAAAGGAATCAAACCTGCAAACTCCCAATCCCAACTGCTCAATCCGTCAATGTGAGCAGTTTGAGGTTCAGTCATTTATGTGTTTTTTTTTTTATTCCGTCTTTCTGTGTAGGTATCACTTCGCGTGGAGTTCGAGTTCAGTCGGACCGTCTTCCTGGACCACCTGAGGATTATCCTGGAGGCCAGCAGGTGTGGACATCAAGTAAAATCTGATCAGACCATTTCTCACAAGATGGAATAAATTCACTCCACCATAAAGAAGTTTTGTTATCTCCAATAATTCAGTTATTTAAATCACTTCCTGCAAAATGGCCTTTCAGATACAGAGAAGAGCCTTTGTTTGATGCCTGAATGGTGTATTTTAATGTTAAGATAAGGTTTCGGTTGCCACCTAAACGCAAAACAAAGCTTTTTTTTTTGTTGCGTAAACGGAGATAAAGTCACAAATCTGGTCATCCTCTAGCAGAGTTTCAAACCCAGCAAAAGAGGAGAAATCTTTTTCTGCTGCTACACCCTCCCTTGAAGCTCTCTGGCGTCCCTCAAGGTTGGCTCACAGGCCCACTACACATTTTGAAAAGTTCTGATCTGGACCACTCAAACCAATAACGTTGTGAATGTTATTAAATTGTCACTCCTCTTTATAATACTGTACAGTGTCGTTACATATTACAGAATTTCCACATATTTTGACACCCCTCAAACTAAAACTCCTGAGTTCAGCGAAAGATAAAAACTTGAATGAACTTCACGGATAAAGTGTTGCGTCCTGCTGTAACTTTCATTCTTCAAATATTTTCACAGTGACGGTGAGGAAATGAGCACAGCTGATAATTTCAACGATATCTACTACTCTTTGAAATACGAGGCCGACCTTTTGTTCACCAGGTTTGGAAACGCTATGTTGTTTTTTGTTTTTTTTTTTCTTTATTCTTTCTTAATGAACTTACTCGGTTTCCACTCATGAGTTGATTTTGGAAGCAGCGAAGTGTGTTCGAGGTGTAATTAACGGGAACAAAGTGATTCCATCACATCTGGAAAATGTTGATTAGATATAGACTGCACGTACTGGAGGAGAAATTTGGAGCTGCAGTTATTCCTGCATTTCACTTCTAATTTTAGTTTTGTTTTCCACTTGGACAGAGACTCAAATCCGACGAGGTATGAGATCAAACCGGAGCTATCGCTGGAGGAGCCCGGAGTCATCGGACCTCCGTTTAACTTCACGTTCCAGGTCAGAGTCAGTTCGACCTCAAACAGCTTGATCTTGACTATAATCTTATTATCATCCAAATATATTTCTATATTTCATCCGATTTTCATGTTTAAATCAAAATAATTGCTTAAATTGAGTAAGAACTTGAATCTAGTCTTGACAGGACTTCCATAAGTCTAAAAAGTAGAAGAAAATAGGCTCAAATGCGTATTTACGCAAAAAAGCGTTTAAGAACTAACAGAAAAGAACCTACATAGACTGGAGACGTTTTACACCATTTAAAATTGTTTTTCTTGTTGTATTTTTTCAGATCCAGAACCTGGGATACTTCCCAGTGAAGAATCTGCAGCTGAACATCGACATCCCTGAAATGACCAAAAATGGCAACCAGCTCCTGCAGATATCAGACTTCCATATTGACCAGGTGAGCGCTGCGAGCCAAAGGTACTCTCCATGAATAAACAGCGGCAAATACGTAGATTCTGTTTATCTCCAATCAGCCATTTTCTGCAAACACTTTTCTCCAATTCTGAGTTGCTCTACACTTTTTTTTTCCTTTTTCCTATGAATCTGTATTTTCTATATGTGTTGACACGTCTGAACAATAAACAGGAACAAATGAGAATTTAGGAATAGCCCAGCTTCCTAACCTCTTCTCCTCCCCCGTGGTCCCTCAGAGAGACGGCACCCACTGTTTGCCCCCCCAGCACGTGGCGCAGAGCAGAGCCTCGCCAGAGGACCTCTCACGTTTCTCCCGCCTGGTAAAGTCTGAGCCCGTCCTCTGACACGTAGCGTCCGCTCGGCGGCCTCGCCTCTGAACCCGTGTTTGCTCCCTGCAGAACCGATCCAACACGCTGACGCTGCCCATCCAGTGCGAGGTCAACGTGGCGTCCTACAGAGAGATCTCAGTCCGGATCGCCGGGGCGCTGAGGATAGACACTTTACACGCAGTGAGTACGAACCCGGACACGTGCAAGAAGTTCCCGAATCTGGGCTCGAATACACAACAAGGATTTCAAGTCAAAACACAAAAAACAACCTTTTGAAAACAGCTCCCAAGGTGGAAGTTTTCTAAAAAGCTGAAGGCTCCATCGCCATGAAGACGACCGCTACCGCTCATGTTCACCGAGGCTGGAGTAGCTAGTTCTTCTGCACATGCTCAGTAGATGTACAATGACAACAACGTTTCCTCCCGAGTGTCATGAGTGACAGTTCATGTTCTCCTGGGACTTGTGAGTTTTGTCAGTTGTGCTACTAATAATCCAACTTGGTCGTCTGTCCCTATGAATGTCTGTGAACTCGCTATGGTCAATGTGGTTTCATTCCAAAAAAAAACAACAGCACCAACTAGTGGCCTCACCACAGTGTTTTCAATGTTCCTGCCATCTGTGGACATTGTTTTCAAAACTTTGCCATGTAAATGCGAAACTTTTCTGAAACGAAAGCACAGAGACGATACGTTTTGCGTTGAAACTTTGTTGCGTAAATGGGGCCAAAGTTTTCACATAAAATCTTTTAACAGTTTTCAAATTTAAAAAAAGGAAAAAAAATTGAATGCTTTGAAAAGGTTTCTCACTGATTCTCAGATATTTTTTTTTTCCCTGCTGCTCCACCCTCCCTTGAAGCTCTCTGGCATCCCTCAGGGTCAGCTCTTGGGTCCACTATATATTCTGAAAAGCTCAGATCTGGAGCACGTGAAGACATTCAGACCTGCTAATTGTGAATTTCACCACATTTTCACCCCTTCATCTTTATGATACTGCCTAGTGTTGTTATGTATCACAGAATTTCAGCTTATTTTGAAAATCTTCGACAACAGCACCCACTAGTGGGCCAACATGCTAACCACATCTTTTTCATCATTTTGGTTGTGCCCGTGAAAAACGGATATCATTTTAATAACATTGAGGTGTAAAAGCAAAAACCTTTCTGAAAACGAAAAAACACCAGGACAATGCTTTTTCAGTTTTTCACGTTGCGGCGTAAACGTGTCCTCAGACGTGTTCTCGTTCATCTCCAGCTGAAGTTTAAGATCCTGGAGCTGGTGAGCAGCGCGTCGGTGGAGCTGCCCTCCTCCAGCCCCATGTTCCTCCACGAGCAGCGGCCCGTCAGACATGTGAGTCACACAAACAGCCCGACGGTTTAGGAAAAAAAAGCGATGTTGCGTTTCATAAACATGCAGAGTGCAGCAGTGGAGGTCAGAGAACATGTGGAGCCGAGAGCGGAGGCTGCTGCTGCTGCTGCTGCCGGGGCTCATGTGCTGGGTGGAGCTGTGTGGAGCTCAGGGACCGAAAGGACCAGCGGCACGTCGTGTCAGAGCCCCGACTCAATCCCTGAACTCTGCTGCCCCCTGTCTGTCATCACACTCACACACGTCATCTGCCTCCTACGTGGATGGACTTTACTCACTGCAACGGCCGTTTAGCTGCAGCGCAGACCGTCACATGAAGATACATACAAACAACATTATTATTAGTAGTAATTAATGGAATTACTGTCTGGTATGCAAAAAATTATAACAATACGGTATAATAAAGATTGTAATATAGTAATACATTATTAATGATAATATATAGAATATCAGTATTACCACAGGAAGTAATAAATAAAAAGTTAGAATATTAAGTAATAAAAAAGGCAAAGAAACTGTTATTATAAAGAGAATTTTATAATTAATAATACATGAAATATCAATATAATATGATGTAGTATGTTATTATTGTTCTTTAAAATATATTTAAATTGTTTAAAAGCATATTGAAAGAACTTCTCATTCAAAAAAAAAAACATAATATCTAGAATATCAATATTACCACTGGCAATAGTAAAAGAATTATACATAAAATATCAATATGATATAGTATCTTAATATTATTTTGTAAAATATATTCTGTATATATTCTCTATAAATTGTGCGACTACCAGGAACTCACGCAGTACTTCTAGAAACACTGATAGTTTGTGCTGTTACTTTAGTATTGTTTAAAAGAATAGTTGTTTTAAACATACATTTTTCCAGTAGTTGTGAAAATTTCTGTAACATCTTTCGGTGAAACATCTCGACTGCAGTTGATTTGATGACGCATACCTGACAGAAGTCGTTGAGTATTTTATTTGTAACTAGGGACATGTTGGATGTTCATAAAATTTTAGAGTGATGTGAGTTTCAGAATGTACCAGAGCACACTCGGTCATTGTAAATAATCATCTGGCTCAGAGTTGAGTGTTCGGGAGACGTGAAACCTGCTCTGGTCTCTCCTGACAGATAATACTGGAGATCAGGAAGGAAGGAGATTACAGAATCCCGACCTGGATTATCGTGGGCAGCACGCTGGGAGGACTCCTCCTGTTAGCTCTGCTCATCCTCGCCCTGTGGAAGGTGAGTTATGGAACCGGTGAATGTGAGGAAAGCCTCACGCTCCTCCCCCTGATTGAGCGCCCGTCTAATCCCTCCCTACTTTTTCCTCTCAGCTCGGCTTCTTTCGGAGACAAAAGCGAAGAGAGGAAGACGAGCAGGGGCCCAACGGGAAAGTGACG